>QLPN01001296.1:3980-35025 GCA_003314395.1 Albatrellus ellisii
ATTGTTTTGCCGAGATGCTGAGACCCAGAATTATGGCTCAATAAATGTCAGCCCTTGCAGAACTCTTTGCTGTGGTGCCATGTACATCACACAATATTGAAATGAATGGTCAAACACTTGCAAAATGGCATGTTTGTCCTAGGGGGGTGGGGGGGTAAAAGGCAGGGCAATCACACAAAGGTGTACAAAACAAAGTAGCCAATTTTTATGTGCCTAGACCTGCATCTGCACTGCACCTGTGCTGCAAGATCACATAAGCATGGACCATGCCATGCCTGATCTCCAACATACAAGTCCTGGTGTGCACCTCTTCCAGGCCAATGTCCATGCTGTCACTACCCTTGAGCAGTGCCACAGTGTGCCCATCACTGCCAAGGCCCTCACCATCCTACATGCCCTTGCCCCACTGGGTTCAGAGGCCTTGTACTTCACTATCTGAACTCAACCATGCATGAGATCTCACTCCAAAAAATTTAAATCTTTGTTCTCATTCTTACCACTGTCTCATACTATTTGTCATTCACCCTCAAAATTCTGTTGTATACACTTTGACAAATGCAAGATGCTCAAACCTGCTGGAGGTTTGCATATGGCTCAATAATTTACATGCTCAACAGGCAGGTACATGAGGATGTGGCAGATGCAGCTGCCATGCCTATATTGTTATGAGGCACTTGCTTTGGCACCTCGTAACACTTTTCTTTTTTTCTTTTTCTTTTTCTTTTATCTTACTTACTATAGTAAAGTGTAGTATTATTACTACAAGTGTGAGCTTAGCTCCACTTTACTTAGTAAGGACTCTCCTCTTTCTTTTCTCTTTTATAGTACTTAAGTATTCACATACTTAAGTGTGAGCATAGCTTCAGGTACTATATTAGACTTATCTTTTTCTCTTTTATCTTTCTTTTATTTATTATAACATTTACTTGCTAAGGACTATTACTATACAATTAGCAAGGACTTTACTTTCTCGCCTTTATTTACAGTTGTTTATCTCATGTTCACTTCGAGTTTGTGGCTGAGCCACTTATATCACATGGACACGTACTTACTGTGCATTACTGTGCATTACTGCGCATTATCGTTTACTTACTGCACAATACTGCACAACCTTACTATACTTAGATCTCCAGTTTTGTATAAATAGTTGACAGACTGGTGGTCTTAAACCCCAGTCTTGTCAACTTTGCAATCTAGGGATTCTCCTATACTGTGCTTGATCTACGCTCGCTATAAGCTTGCTTTCTCTCAAAGAACTAAGTCTAAGGTCTCTAAGTCACACTACAAAGGCGTCACTAAGATACTTTACATCTCATCACTCTGGATCCTCGGATTGTCATTGGTGGAATCATCCTCATTTCAATCTCGTTTATCCCAATCTTCCTCGTCATCAGGAACTTCTATTTACGTGCACCAAACACACATTTTAACCTCCAGTTACCAGGAGTATCAATATAGACCTTCCCTAAGATCGTCCAATAGGCCACTCTTAGCATATATGGTGCACATGCACAGGCTGCCAGTGGAGCATCTTGCTCTGTATCAAAAGCAAAAGTGCAGGGGGTGGCATGGGCACAACCTGTGGCTGCAACACCTGCTGCAGTGCCATCATCAGTGGCTGTGTTAGTGGCTGTGTGGTGGCTGGGGGGATGAATGACTCAACAAGCTTGTATGCATGGAGGGCAGCACCATTGATGTTGCATAGGGATGATGAGTCAGCCATGCCAAGTGGAACAGTGGGAGAGTCACAGTATGGGAATGTGAGTGTGCATACACATGGCAGGAGATGCAGCTAGGTAGGCCTAGTGCACCTGCCACATCAAGCAAGTGTCGTATGAGACATGGGTGACCTGATTGGGAGACATTGGAGTGAGGGATAGTGGCCGAGAATCCACAGCCAAGGATAAATTTGAAGGTTTCAACATCAATACCCATTGTGGTAATGAAGGCCCATTTGCTCTTGCTAGCACACAAATGATGTCATATTGAACAACTCCTCTTCATAGAGATCATCATCATTGGCCAGAGATTGCAGCAAGCCATGGCTGTCATCATCCATGATATTCATAGTGCATTACCTCAAATGAGGCAGTCTAACAATCTAGAATTCTATTGTTATTGATATAGAGTTGATATGTCTTATACAATTTAAAGGGGAACTCTACAATTTGAAAGTTCATGGGTGGGACTCAAAAATTTAGATCTAGAGTCCATCTAGCACTTTTAGATGCTCACAGGAAGTCACCCAGTCTCTGTAGCTGACCTCAGCAGAGACTGCTGAAGTGCTGATGGGAGAGTGCCAGCAGACATGGGTGCTTGGCTCAGCCAGTTCCCAATTCTCAAAAATACCAAGTTAAATGTGCTGCACAGTTAACCCACTGTGCACTCAGTGGGTGACTTCCCATGAGCATCTGGAAGTGCTTGATGGACTCTAGATCTAAATTTTCGAGTCCTGCCTGTGCAAGCTTAGGTCAAGCACAGTGTAGGAGAATCCCTATATTGCAAAGTTGACAAGACTGGGGTTTAAGACCACCAGGCTTGCCCCTACTTATACTACAGAGACTGTCTAAGTATAATACAAGTAAACAAGGTTTAAAGATCAATGATGATTGCACAGCAATCAATGTGATCATGTGACAAAAGACACATCCATAGTAAACTATCAGTAAGTAGCCACAAGTGCAAAATGAACCCAAGATACACAAAGATAAACAATGACAAGATACAATGAGTCCTTGCTAATTGTATAATGATAGTCCTTAGCAAGTAAATGGAAAGAAAGAAAGAAAGAAAGAAAGAAAGAAAGAAAGAAAAGAATAATTGAGACACTATATAGTACTTGAAGTAAAACTCACAGCTTAGTATGTAAATACTATAGTACTTATAAAGAAGAAATGTTAGGGTCCATACTATAAGTTGGAGCTAAGCTCACAGCTGTAGTTAATACTATGCTTATAGTAAGTAGAGTAAAAGAAAAGAAAAATAAAGTCCATTATGAGGTGCCAAAGCAAGTGCCTTGTAACAAGAAGTTGTCCTTGAGCAATAACACTAGCATGAGGGCAAAGACAGTGAGAAGGAAGAGAAGGAATCTCTGGTGGCATAGGACAGTGAGGGCTGACAGAGGGAGTTATTCTCCATAATATGCCAACATCTTGACATATGTCTCAAGGGCTTCCCACATGAAGAGATCAAACATTGTCTAGCTGAGAGTGAAGCATGAGAGAGTACACAAGTGGTATGAGAGAGTGCAAGAGACTAGAGGTAGGTACAGTCCATAAGTAAAAGAGGGGAGTGATGAAAGGCTGCCACTGGCATATGTGGAGATGATAGACTTAAGTCTTATCTTGTGTTGTACAGATGACTGACTATATAAGTAAAGTACATATGTGCATGGACCAGATGTGGAAATGAGTATTGGCATGTGTTGATGTAAGTATATGGTGGCTGATTGGGAGATAGAAGAATGTTGAAGTAAATAGATAAGTGCAGAATTATCAACAGGGAGAGAATAGGAGTGATACTCACTTCAGAAGGAAGAAGGCTGAAGTGTGAGAGTGCAAAGGAGAAGGTTTAGATAGATGAATGAAGTAGAGTTTGAGTCAATGATGTAAAGTTCAAACCCAGAAGAATAATGAGATGAAGAGTAATAGTTGTTGGAAATGGCTCACATGCATGACAGAGTGTGAGAGAATGTTGTAAATATAGAACAAGGGACACTAAAAGTAAATGAAAATATAGTAAGTGCCCATGAGTCATTATGATGTGGAAGAATTGTGACTTGTGTCACTGAGATGATGCTGTATGTCAGAGGTTGTTGAGGCATAACTTCAACATTTAGCTCAGTTCTGCTCACTGCTAAGTGTTAAGGGTAGGCAAAGGCATGGTAGAAGCAAAGAGAATTTGTGATGTGAATGAAGAAGTTCTCTCTGAGGGTGACAGCCATCAGGAGGGTGGTGAAAACTGTGATGAGGAGGTACATCCTCTGGTGCCACAGGAGAATAAGAACTGAAAGGGGGAGCTCTTCCCTGTAGGATGTAAGGTACTTGACATACATCTCCAGGTATTCAAGTAGGAGAATGTCAAGTGCTGACATGTTGATGGTGATGGTGAAGGTGAGAGGGCATGTGAGAGTACACAAGTGTGTGTAGAGGATGTTCACAGAATCCCAAGATAAGTATAGGTATAGTTGTGAGAAGGGAGAAGAGAGGAGACTAGGGGTGATACTCACTTCAGCAAGACGGAGTCAAGCTGAGGTGAAAGAGCATAGAAATAAAGTTTTATATACATGAACAAAATAGAGTTCCAGTAAATGAAGTAAGGTTGGGGCTCAGAAGAACAATAAAGGAACAACAGAAGTGGAACAAAGGAGTGACCTAAATATAGAATGACATGTGAAGATGAGTCATGCAGGTGACATGAATGACAGAGTGTGAGAGTGATGGCATGTGAGTCACAAGCATTAATAATAGGTGAGCAAAAAGGAAAAAGAAGGTGACTGTAGTAGATGACAGTGTCACAGGAGATGAGGCAGATAATAATCAACACTAAGGGTTGATCCATAGGGTTACAAGGGTTGCTCTCAGGCCAATAACTAACTACAGAGTGAAGTGGAAGTGGAAGTGGAAGAATAGCTACAACTAACAAAGTGACAGTATACCCTCATACAATGGAGGGACTGTTGTCTTTCTTGGTCCTTTCTCTATAGGATGCTGAACATATTATACTTACATGCTGAGTACATGCTGTTGTATATCTCTCTTCTCTACCAGTTACTTGTTGCACCATAGGCTTTCACATGGGTTTATTTACTTGACCCACATCCTTCCCCTTCCAGGATATCTCTTGTTCTTTATAGTTTACACTCCTCTTTAACTCTGTTGTGTTTTACTATATCTTCCTTGCTTTCTTGCCCCTAAACCTCAGCTCTTTCTATATCTGCTGAGGTGGGTCTCAATTGCACACTCTTTCCCTTTTCTCTGACAGTTACCTATACCTGTGCAGTTGCTCTATCTTGTTGCATACCCTCTTGCACCAGTTTACTGGGAGCTCTACAATGTTATCTCCATTGGACTATGTCCTCTGGACCATCTTCTTTGTCTTGGCATGGGCCTATGTCTATTATGAAGTTGTGTTCTATGCATTTCCTCAGGGACAGAGTATTATGACCAGTGAGAATGTCAGAGGTGATAATAGTGTGTAGCAATAAAGCAGATAGTAAAATAGAGGTCTCAGGCTGAAGCACCTGACAATAGATGGGTAAACCAGTAGATTGCAAAGTGGATAAGCTTAGGGAGGTTCCTCCTTTGCTGGTCCATTTATATACATAATGGAATACATGATTGGATTGCCTTCCACTCTGCACTACAATGCTCTAGCACATTCTGTGGAAGTCTACAGGGATATGTACTCTACTGAAGGAGGGAGGAGGAATGGAACAATTATGAGTACATTGGAATGCTTCCACAGAGTTCCTATTGCTTCCAACCCATGTTGTAGATGTTCTCTTATATATATGATGGTGATCTGAAGGGATAAGAAGTCATCATTGATAGCATCTTGGGTGGATGAGGAAGGAGGTGGTAAATAGTGGAAAAGTAGAAAAGCAGAATGTAAGTATAATAAAAGTAAGTAAATATCTAGTTGCTATAGTCCATATGAAATACAATAATTACTCTGTTAAGTTATCTTATATAACTATACTGATGTCTGTTGTTCTGTTCTGTGTCAGAATGTCTGTAGATGATATGGAACAAGTTGGAATTGTGAGCACAGGATATGGGAGACAAGCACGATGATATGAAATGTCAGAGCAAATATATATGATGTGGCCAGAAGCCAGATAGTGAGGGGCAGGCACATCCTGCAGTGAAGTATAGTGGTTACAAGCACAAGTGGTGTGATGTAATGTGGTTCAAGTATGCTGCAGGGTAGATGTGTAAGAGTATAGTGAGTGGGAAGATGAATGTACTCACTCAGATGGATAAGTAAGATGTCTGAGGAGGAGGTATCATGGGGTACTCATCTTATATAGTAAAGCGTAGAGGTGGAGTGTAAGTAGAGAGTACAACATTTACCATATGAAGAGGGACACACATCATCCCGGAAGTGAGTGTGGAGTGGGAGATCTCAGTGTTATCACATATGCAGTCTGAGGAGATATGAAGGTATGCTATACAGGGAAGCCGAACAAAAATGAATACTATGTACAGTATATTTCATCAGGAATAGGTTGGAAGAAGCAAAGAAAGAAATTGGTGTATCATAACATGTCCAATCAATTGTACCAAGATTGTCCTTGAGGAAACTTGGGGCTGTCAGATATTTCATGTGGTATTGGACTTGTTGATTATATGCCTTGTCTCTGGTGACACTGTCATCACCATGACCACTTTCTTTTCTTCTTTCCTTCACCTATTGTTAAGTGCTTGTGACTCACACACTATTACTCTCACACTGTTATGAGGCACTTGCTTTGGCACCTTGTAATGTGTTTTGTTTTTTGTTTTTCTCTTTTTTCTTATCTTACTTACTATAAGTGTAGTATTAACTGCAGTTATTGAGCTTAGCTCCTACTTATAGTAAGGACTCCATTTCCTTTCCCTTATAGTACTTTAGTATTTACATACTAGAGTGTGAGCTTAGCTCCAAGTACTATAAGGCATCTTATCTTTCTTTATCTTCTTTCTTTATTATAACATTTACTTGCTAAGGACTATCACTATACAATTAGCAAGGACTTGGCCTACTTCATCTTTATTTGTCTTTATTTACCTCTCATTTCACTTGTGCTTGTGGCTACACTTATTTAGTCTATTATGGATGCAACCCAGTCACATGATCTTGTTGATTGCTGCACAATCATTGTTGATCTGTGAACCTTCTTTACTTGTACTATCTTTAGGACTCTGGTTTTGTATAAGTAGTTGAAAGCCTGGTGGTCTTAAACCCCAGTCTTGTCAACTTTGCAATCCAGGGATTCTCCTATACTGCACTTGATCTAAGCTCGCTACAAACTTGCTTCATTCTAAGTCTAAGATCTTTAAGTCACTCTAAGCATTGCCTAGACATCCTAAACTTGTCACCCTGGATCCTTGTTTAGTCATTGGTGGTATCATCCTCATCACTATTTCATTGATCCCACTCTTCATTGTCATCAGGAATGGTTACTACATTTATCAAGCACATATCAATTACCTAGTTACCAGGGGTATTGTTATTTCAGACCTTCCCCAAGACTGTCTAATAGGCCACTCTTAGCACACACTCTGCCACCCCTGCTGTCAGGTGCCATTATTTGGTGCATTTATCTCTTTATTCTTTTCTTTTCCTTTATGTTTTCCTTTGATTATGATTAGATTAAATCATCTTATCTTCATCTTATCTGATTTACATCTAATCATTTCTACTTTATTCCTTTGGTCTAGACTATGAGGTCATACCATGAGGTAGTGGCATGGTACCATAGCTTACTGCAGTATTGTACTGTAGTGGTCTGCCCTAGAGTAGTGGCGCTGGTCCGTGTGCCTTCTCTTAGGGTATATAGATAGCTGTAGTATAGCTGAATATACTCCAGCTAGTTATGGCTGGATTTCCTCTTCTATTGAGTGATCTTTAGTTGAGTGCACCCAGTCTCCTGTCTTTAGGGATATATGCAGACTCTGGTCTCATACCTGCCACCTGTGTGACTCACCTTCATATGCCACTCTATGATAAGAGTGGCCTATTGGATGGCCTTAGGGAAGTGCACTTTGGATGCTCCTGGTAACAATGACATCCATGATGACACATTGGATGATGATAATAAGAGGAATCAACAAGATAATGAGTAGAGTGATAGTGCCAAAGATGATTCTGGGATCCAGGATAACATAAGTGTAAGAGTTTTAGGATTCTGCTTAGAGGTCACTTAAGATCTTAGATATAGTTCTCTTAGGAGTTTAGACTTAGGGGTTCTTGAGCTTTAGTTAAGTGCAGAGAGGAGTATTCCCTAGATTGTGAAGTTGACAAGACTGGAGTTTAAGACTGCCAGTCTTGCTACTACTTATATGAAAGAGACACTCTAAATATAGTAAGGTTCATGGATCAACAATAATCATGCAGCAACCAACAATATCATGTGACTAAGAACACATCCATAATGGTTTCTTAGTAAAGTAGCCACAGGCACAAATGATGTTGGTAACAAACAAGGGACAATATAGATAAATAATGAGAAAAGAAAAGAGAAATAATGGTAGTAATGCTTTATAGTACTTGGAGTAAACCTCACAGTTCAGTATGTAAATACTGTAGTACTATAAAGGTATGATGGTTAAGTCCTTACTATAAGTTGGAGCTCAGCTCACAGCTGTAGTTAATACTACACTTATAGTAAGTAAGGTAAAAGAAAAAAGAAATAGCATGTCCATTATGAGGTGCCTAAGCAAGTGCCTCATAACATCTCAAGTACCTGGTGTATTATGGGGAAGAGCTCCCTCCTCAGTCTTCCTCATCCTCAATCAACAGAGGACTTATCTTATGATTACAGTCATCACTGTTCTCCTCATGGTGTTCACACTCAGAAAATCCTTTTTCTCTCCCATTGTCAACTCACTTAAATTCTATTGCACATTCACCTATTCCCAACAGGACTGTCTTGACATGACAGTTCAACAAGACTAGTGTGGAATGGAGGAGATGAAAAGAAGATGAGCATTCTGAGGAAGCACCTAGTAAAGATCTGCAAAACAATGTGGATGGTAGGCTGAAGGGGGACATACTTGGAGGTGGTCTGCAACATTCACTGAAACCACTCAAAGACATGTTGGATGGACAGGCCAGTGACATATGTACACAGGAAGATTGTGAGCTGTCCTTCCACCAAGACATGGGATTCCCAATAGTTACTGTCTTTTAGTCAGCTGATTAGGGTCCACAATACATGCTTGTGTACCCCAAGCTTGGAGCATATGAACTGAGGGTGGCCCTGGAAGAGCTTCAGAACCCACACAGATCCAGAAAGTGCAAAATCATGATACAGGATTCAGTCATCATCCATGGTTCCAAGAAGGAGAGGTGTCAAAGCAAGACTGGTTGCAGCACCCTAGCATCAAAAATTCAGCAGCTTCCTTGTCATCTGGATCACAATTGTACATGTTATTAGCACAATGATCAATACAATTCTGTGAGAGTCACACAAAGGTCATTCAAACTCCAAATGAAACCTGAAATACACAGATGAAAATACAAAGTTGCACTTTGTAAGTAAATAGGCCCTTGGCTCATTGGCTCATTTAATAAATAAAACAACTTACACACTATGAGACCAATGAAGAAACCAAAGATGGGAAACTCAAGGAATGATATTGTTGAACATACATACTATACACTTTTCTTTTTCATCTGCTGTTACACTGTGAGGCCAACACTACTAGCAAGGTCACACAGTAGTCCTATTGAAGAGAGAGGAGAGGATGATGATAGTATTGCAAGGACTAACACACTATGATGTGGATATCCCAGAAGTACTAAGCTAAAGAAAAAGCTCACTACTTAGTACAGTATATATAGTAAATGCCTATGTGCACAGACTGTGTATGTTACTGTAGGGCAGGCATTTGTAAGTAGGAAATGAAGATAGCATGATGTCATGCATAGCATGTGTGAGAATGATCTGTAAGTAATGCACAGCATTGCACAGCTATCATGAGAGTATGTGTCATAAGTAATGAGTAACCAGTCCAATGATGAATTGTAAGTGAGTCATGTATTATCTAGATAAGATGTATGTTGTAGATCTCGAGTGATAAGATAAAATAAAATCATAAAATATAGTGGAAAATAATGTGTCCTGACATACACACCCTTCCAGCCACCTTGTTACATGTGGTCTGTGCACAGTGTCAATATGTATATAAGAATCTGCTCATCTACTGTACAACTTAACTTGTTCTTCTCACTCTCATGCATGACCTGCTCTCATCAGATATGAGGCAGGCACTGTACCAGAAGATGAGTGAGATCACCCAGAATGACATAGACTGGGAAAGAAAGGGAACCTACAATACTTATCAAGGCACTTTGTACAATACTAAATAGCAAGGATGATCAAGCATCAGATGATGGCACAGTTGTTACAAGGCACTTGCTTTGGCACCTCATAATGGACTTAGCTTTCTTTATAATTTTACTTACTAGTAGAGCATAGTATTATTTACTGCAGCTGTGAGCTTCACTTAGTAAGGACTCTATCATCTTACCTTTATAGTACTATAGTATCACTGCAGCAGAGTTTAACTCTAAGTACTATAAAGGACTTATCATTTTTCTCTATCTTTCTGTATTTACTTGCTAAAGGACTATCACTATACAATTAGCAAGGACTCACCCCATCTCATCTATGTTTACCTTTCATTTCACTCATGCTTGTGGCTATCTACTTAGTTTACTATGGACACATCCCCAATCACCATTGATCAGTGAACCTTAACTACTTGTACTATCTTTAGGACATCTCATGTTGTATAAGTAGTTGCTGTTGGAATTACATAATTGTTCTTTGTGTCTGACACCCATGCCCCACACACTTACTCAGTGCAGTCTGTGCATGGCAGCTATTGTACTTAAGGATTCTTTCTGGGACACTGATTTGTAGTTGACTTTCCTGTCACTCCACTACCATGGACACACTGTCCATTCTTTACTATTCATACTTTTGTGCAATGATAGTGCTTCTCTTCTTACTCAGGCTTCTGCCTGCCCTCTACCCACCATCACCCTTCTGTCCTCCTTAAGTGGAGTGACCCAGCCTAGGAGACTGCCACACTGACCCTTCATGCTTCAACAGTTGCAAACCTGGTGGTCTTATACCCCCAGTCTTGTCAACTTCACAATCTAGGGATTCTCCTATACTGTGCTTGATCCAAAACACCCTTCAAACTGTTGGTTTTTTCATTACCTTATGATGCTGATCACACTGTTTACTTATTAAGTATACTTATCTCTATCTCATATTATTGGTACTTCTTTTCTCTTTTTGGTTTGGGCTCCTCTCTAACTCTATTTTGCCCTTACTATATCTTCTTTACCTCATCATCTTCTCACCTCAGCACTTCTGCATGTGCTGAGGTGAGTATCTCTTCTGCTCTCTGAGCTCTCTTCTGACATACCTGCTCTATGCAGCCCTCTCTTTCTTCTGTGTACCCTCTACCCTCTGGTACACATCTTGTCTATCTTACAGCCTTGTCTCTTTCTATAATGGCTCTTGGGCTCTACTCTTATTAGTTTTTGTCATGATGTTTGCTTCCCTAGCTGTGCTGCCCAGTTTCAGCACAAACTCCCTTCATAAGCTCTAAAGAACTAAGTCTAAGATCTCTAAGTGACTAAGCATTGCTAAGACATCCTATACTTGTCACCCTGGATCCTTGTATAGTCATCAGAGCTATCATTCTCATCACTATCTCATTTATTCCTCTCATCATCATCATCATCATCATCATCATCATCATCATCATCATCATCATCATCAGGAATGTTTATATGAACTATTACATTACCAGGAGTATTCAATCAACAAATCCCTAAGACCATCCAAAGGCCACTTAGCAACAGTAATAGGAATGAAAGTATGAATGGTCCAGGTGTGGTGCTAGCCAATCTGTTGATCTGTTGTGAGCCATCACTCAAATTGGAAATGAGACTGCCAGTCTGTCAGGGAGGGCCATGAACAAAAAAAATGCAGCATGAACAAAATCATGGGCACACCATGTTCTCATCATGGTCAAAATACTCAACTAATCACATTGCTGACATAATCATGCATACTTCAAATGATTGAAGTGATGTAGGCACTTACTGTCTTGCCTGAGGATAGTGCTAAGAGCGGCCTATTGGACGATCTTAGGGAAAGTCTAAAATGTTACTCCTGGTAACCAAAGTTCAGATATTGGCTTGATGAACGTAATAGAGATTTCGGATGACTAAGAAGAGTGGGATTAACGATATACTTATGAAGATGATTCCTCCAATAATGATTCGAAGATCCAGGATGACGAGTGTAAGAAGTCTTAGCGATGTTCTAATGGCTTTTAGAGTTCTTGACTTAGTTTGGAGAGTGAAGCGAGTGATTGACGAGCTTAGATCAAGCGCAGTATAAGGAAGATTCCCTAGATTGCAAAGTTGACAAGACTGGGGTTTAAGACTGCCAGTTTGTCAACTATTTATACAAAACTAGTGATCTATCTATAGTAAAGTTACGCAGTATTGCACAGTAAGTAAACGATAATGCGCAGTAATGCACAGTAAGTATACGTCCATGTGATATAAGTGGCTCAGCCACAAGCGCGAAATGAACATGAGGTAAACAAGGGTAAATAAGAGTGAGAAAAAGGAGTCCTTGCTAATTGTATAGTAATAGTCCTTAGCAAGTAAATGTTATAATAAATAAAGAAAGATAAAGAGGAAAAGATAAGTCTACTATAGTACTTGGAGCTAAGCTCACACTTAAGTATGTAAATACTTAAGTACTATAATAGAGAAAGTGAAAATGATAAGTCCTTACTAAGTAAAGTGGAGCTAAGCTCACACTTGTAGTAATAATACTACACTTTACTAGTAAGTAAGAAAGAAAAAAGAAAAAAGAAACNNTTACGAGGTGCCAAAGCAAGTGCCTCGTAACAGATAGCACAAAAACACAACAAGCATAGTCCATGGGCTAGTGAAGGGGCAGAAGTAGCAAAGAGATCATTTTGATAAATGGTATAGGCCTCTAGCATTGCAAACAAGAGGGCAGAGACCAAAAGGTATCCCAAAAGATGCCACATGGCTGATAGAGGAATAGAGCAATGTGTACAAGATAGTGTGGTACACAGAGAGAATGACAACTTAGAAAGACAGGTACTTGTCAATATAGAAGAGATGACAATCTACTAACCTCAGCAAGGTAGAGAAGTGCAGAAGTGCAGAGGTGAAACCAGAAAGAAGATAAGTGAAACTTGACAGGGTTAGAGGGGAGTCTCAACTATAAAGAACAATGGATGGTGCAAAAGGAGAACTATGTGGGTCAAGTAAATAAGCCCATGTGAAAGACTACCAGTACAGCAAGTAACTGGTAGAAGAAAGAAGATGAGATAAGAGATGATGTAGACATACACAGTAGGTAAGTGTAGTATGCACAGTGTCTATCAGAGATAGAGAACAGGAAAAACTAACAAGTTTTGGAGGCCAATTGAAACCATAGAGATCAGTGAGATGGCAAAGTGTTAAACTTTCTCATGCTTTACTTACTTATCACCCTCACACTTACTACTGTGTCACACTCTCAGCCACTATTCATACATGGCCTGTGCACAGTCCTAGCCTGTATATATAGCAGCCACCTTGTACTTGTCCTAATAACACTTCTGATGTTCCCTTCCCCCCACTCATGTGTGACTCCAAGCACCAGCTCACTGATTGCTCTGACTCTTTACTCATTTACTCCCTACTCTCTCTCACATGTCCTCACAGTGATGAGTCCCAACACAAAGAACATGACAAAGGTCATCATATCAATTTTGCACACTCTATATATCATGATACAGAAAATAACAAACAATAGTGCATTATGATCACCATTGTATTGATGTTTATGAGGATCAATTTGAGCAATGCCATTAACACCACTAGCTATAGAAGATGGTCCACCAATGAAGAGACTCAATTTGATGACAACATATGCTAAATGATGCCAAAACATGGATGCACAGCACCAATCACTTCAAGACAAAAAGGGTTTGTCAGAACTTGATTGGAGCACAAGATCAACCCACTAATCATAAATATGGTTCCCAACAGGTATCTCTTCTACTCAGCCTTATTAATCAAGCACATCTACTTGAAAAGGTAGTACAAGGAATGTTCCTTTGCTTTTCAACTGTCTTTCACTTGCATGCACTGCTCTAAGATCTGACTGGTCAATGACCACTGCATCTCCCTCCTGTTGTCTTTATCTGATCATATCTGATCTGATCTGATCACTCTTCTCCCCTTCCTGACCCACAGCCCATACTATATTAGTAAGTGTGGTTCGTGTGTGTTTGTATTTTGTATATTAGTAGTTTAGTAGTGTTTTAGAATGCAAGTGGACATTTTCTCCTCTCTTTCTTTGAGAGTGTCTGAATCAGTCTTTTCTATATTCCTTTTCAATGCTCTCTCTTGCACTCCCACCATGGAGTTCACCCTCCTTCTGTTCATCTGCCTCTTCTCAGCCTTCATCCTATGCTGGGTCATCACCCTTGTCATCTACCACCACCTTCTGCCTCACATCCAGAACCTCCTCCCCTTCTAGTCACATCCTGCCACCTTTGCCATTGTGCCTTGTCTTCCTGTGCCAACACCTCCAGCCAAGTGGTATCTCTTCTTGCACTACCCTCTCAATATCTGTGTCTGTCTTCATATTTTTGATGAGCTCCCATGAAGTTGGGGCTTGTCACTGTGAGGGCAAGTGAGTAGAGAGCAGAGGCAAAGGAGGAGAGAGCCAAGGTGAATGAGAAGAGAGTTAGAACAACCAGTAAACTGGTGCTCAGAGTGACACATGAGTGAGGGAGGAAGAACATTGGAAGTGTTATTAAATCAGATACAAGATGACAAGTATTTATACTAAAGGGTCATGCACACAGACCATGCAGTAAGCAGTGGCTGAGAGTGTGTCACAGTATAGTATGAGTGGGAAATTACAGTGAGCACAAGAAAAGTCAACAATTTTCTAATAAATCTTTGTTGGCAAAACCTTGACTGGTCTTGGTCAAGTCCTATGTTTCACACAATTTTTGAGTCATGACCAGCTGAGCATAAGGACCATTTCTGTTACAATTTTCTTTCTTTTCCTAGAACTACTGCACCACAGCATCATTCCACACACATTTCTTGTGCAGTTATTCTAGAACTTTCTCCTTTTCCACAGCACCTATGCATACTGTATTATTTTGCTCCAGTAGGATACCCTATGACCTGCAGCTGTACTATATAAACCCTGGCATAGTGTACCTACAACTTTAGCTCAGTCTCCTGTAGACTACACCATCTGTATCCTGGGTACCTGTTTGGTACTATCCCACTTTAATATCTTGTCCTTGCTTTGTTCTTAACAGTGTGCTATACCTTTTGAGTCTATCCTCTGCTCCTGTACGGACATAGCTGCCCACTTAAGGTACACTACTCCATAACAATTTCCGTCCTGAAGCAACTTGTCATGTTGGCCTTTCTGTATGATGAGCCCATCACCCATGACATATATACAGTGAGCATTCTTGATGGCGGACAAGTGGTGAGCCATTGTGATGGTCGTTCAACCTGCCAAAGACATGAACATGGTGGCACATAGAGTAGTCTTACCAGCTGCTGCTTTGTCAAGCACATTCTGAACGATGCCTTCGGACTGTGTGCCTAGAGCTGAGGTTGCTTCATCGAGTAAGACCACTTGGGGATCGGAAACATAAAGATCACAATTCAATAAAATATAATAATAATTTTATTAATTTTATTCAAAATACATATATAATTTAAATTTGTTTTTTATATCTTTATTTTATTTAATTTTGTCAATGGCCCTTGCAATGGCAATGCGCTGCTTTCGGCCTCTGGGCAACAAGAAGCAGCGTTCATCGACCATGGTGTCATAACCAAGCGGAAGCTTAGAGATAAATTTGTCTTGACGCGAGCCTCCTTGACCAAACTGAATCGTTTCCCCTCTGATGCTTTCCCATAGCCAGTATGGATGAGGCCATGCTCCATGTTACCCTGAATAGTTGTCACAGATAATGTGGGTTCTTAAGAGACGAGACCAATCTGTGACCGCAGCTACCTGATGCTCAGTCCCCTCAAATCAATTCCGTCAAGTCATACGACACCCTCGAGTGAATCATAAAATCCCTCCACGAGAAAAATGACGGTCGACTTTCCGGAGCCTGAGGTGCCAGCAAGTACAGATGTTTTACCAGCCAGGAATGTCGAACTAGAGTCTTTGATGATAAAGACATCCAGTCGAGAAGGGTAACTAAACACCACATGCTGCAATGATATCTCGCCGGCGACCTTTGATGGCTTCATTCCCTCCTCACTTGTGGAATCAATGGCATGGATATGATCAATAGTTTCGTATAGTTTGGCAGCTGCGTCACAACTGTGTTAGCTGAAAATTTGCAAATAAGACGATTCAACCCTGACTCTGGATGTTACCTTGCATCCCTGGGGCTATCAAAGCCAAGGAGAATGAACCGGTTAAGATTGCCATGAATACGTTGATAAGCTGTTCCGCTGTGGCATGGCCTTCATTGATATCTGCAGAGGAACGCAGAAAGACACTGACGAGTGTTGGTTTGTACACATGTTGCGACTTCACCAGCGCCCACATCATCGAAGTAGACAATGTCTTGGCGAAGGATAGCTCACAAATAAGCCTCACGTAAACGCTTCGCGGCAACTTCGGCAGTCTAGACTCATACATCCATATAAATATAAGTGCATACAAACATGCCGACGCCTAGCAAACAGTCCAAGATCAGACTCAATATGTTGAATAGAGTGAGAAACACACCGATGTACGTCGAATAAGAAGCGTCCAAAGAGGCGTTGCGTCTGAAACTCGTTGCCGCGGCATTGAGTTTAGCAGAGGCATTAGGATCCCCTGATCCCACAGCCGAAAGGGCCTGGCTAAAGGACACAAAGTCTTGGGTGAGATTTCCAAACATCAAACTCATTAATGGTTGTTGGAGTAAGTACATGAGCTATTTAAAAAAGAGATGCCAGATAGACCTGCGCTGCACCCACTGCGACAGCGGCGACTAGTCCTACGTAATTAAGCGCTATCTCGGCCCTAGTAGTGTATCTGACAACATTGAATGGTGAGGATGCGGAATTGCAAGACTGTGCTGTGCAGATGGGGAACAAAGCATAAATGGAGACGGGGGAGAGGAAATTTTCGGCAGGCCTGTGTACATTGCCGGAGTCCTGGGGCTTCTCATCCAAGGAGGGATGGTGACTGGTGCCCTTGAGGCTATGTTCGCGACTCTGGAAGAAAAGATGGCGTTTCGTTAGGGGTGTGGGGGACGTAACAGACCTTTCGGAGTAGTCACTGTCGAACGGTATGAGGAGGAAGAGGACGAGGACGAAGGACAAGAGACAGCAGGAGGTGTAATATAGATACAAAGAAGTCGCTCTGCTCATATCAGACCGTGCAACTTTGTTTCCTATTTCTCACATGGCACACGGAGATAATTATGTATAGCGCCGATCGTTCCCACGCCTCTGGCTGACATCTTAAGCTTGTTGCCCGACTCTGTGAGTTGCTGTCAAGTTGAGCGCTACTAGTCAGCTTGCCTCAGTCTCCTTGGCACACCTCTATATTGTATTGAAGCATGCATATTATGCCCCAGATATCTCCGTAACGCAAGTGACTGAGTTTGGATGAAAGTATTCTATCGTTTGGTTTCAGTCTTCATACATCCGCTCCCTAGCTGAGATCTAGGTAAACCACTTGAAGTAGAGGAGTTTGTATTGTTCGATTGCCCGTACTGTCTACATCCCAAGCATGGTTTAGGGGCGGTCAATAACTATGTTGACATGAACGCCTTCTCTTGTCTACACACAATGTTCACGTCTGGCCTGTCACAAACTCAAACTGTGGAATCTGCATCCAATCTATTGGGTCAAGCCGCGCCGTAGTAGCGCCTTCTTACATTCCACCGCGAAAGGCGGACAGCAAGTCTTATGTGATAAGGCCTTCTATTCAAGTTGTAGGAGAACCAGTCCAGTAAAACCTACGCTACGAGTCTCATTCCTTCGGGTAGTCAATTCCCCACCCATCTGCGCTTTGCTGGTAAAATGAGGAGCGGTGATTTACCCTCGCTTCCTCGCGTTGCCATCAATTGACAGCGCATAACTCAAGTCAATGCTTTCCATCACGACAACGCGCGCCATCGCCTCATTACGCTGCATGCGGCAGCGTTTGTACCGTTGTCGGACCGTCCTCCTTACGTTATCTGGTGCACAGACGACGCAAGGAAACTATAACTCAATGTCGGTCATGCACGCTCTTCCAGTGCGGGTTCCAGGGTGCTGAAGACTTTGGACGAGGTACTATGCACGTCGTTTATACACCGGCTTCAGTTCAAGAAGGCGACCATTTTATGATATTTGACGTCAAGCTCACCCGAGTCATGCTTCCCGGGAAGTCTATTTATTAGAGTTCGAACGTCCCACGCTGCTTGCCGATGGATTCCACCAAAATAACCTGGACATGGGAGGAAATTGACGTCTTGAACGGTGTCCTTCTAGCGGCCGAACTGCTGTTCTGAACGTATAAAAGCCAAACTCTATGGATCCTCCGTCACCACCCACCACCGGTCCGCCTCCCTCCAAGTCTCTCGCTCTCCTGCTTGACATATCTTCCGCTCTTTTGCAAAGACATGCGTTCCTTCACCCCGATTGCTACCCTCGCCGCCGTCGCATTCGGCACGTTCGTGTCCGCGCAGCATTCTCTGCCCTGCGACCCTGATGGCGTAGACTGCGTGCCAGTTTCAGCCGTTCCGTCGGCCTCTATTCTCCCATCGTCTCCAGCCATTCCGTCGGACCCTTTTTTCTCATTGACCTCCGTCGCTGCGCCTCAACCATCAGAGGCTCCTCCTATCGAATCCGCTGGTCCTCCCCTGGCCATGCGCCGCCACCTGCCGCTTCAGCACAAAGTTGAGGCTGAACTCCAACTGTTGACGAACACCATAGAGCCCCGCATCCAAACTCTTGGTGTGTGTGCCTTCAGTTATGGTGGGATATGTATGCGCGCTGACATTCGCACTGTTTCGCAGATTCTATTGCAGTGAGCAACGCGCCCATACTGAGCGATGTCAGGGTGGCTGTGGACGCCGTTCGTTCACAAGTGCGCTCCACGACTGCACATCTCGACGGCCTTCAACCTGGCAGGGTGACGTCTGTTCTTTATATCGCACAACTCGTTGCCCAAGCCATTTCGGTGCGTCTCGTTCTCGCTATAGCTGGCCAGGCTAATTGAAGATGTGAACCCTGTCTGTCATTATAGAGGATTATACACCCTCTTCGTATCCTCGCCACATCATCCAGCCATGACCGTGAATCTTACCTTGAACTCTTGTCTCCCTTGGAGTAAGGCTTCAATTCTTCGCGCAACTGTGCTAGTGGCTAATCAAAGTTCGACTTCTATTGTAGTGATGACGTCTCCCGTCTGGTTCGCGCCGTTCTCCGTCTTGTTGATGATAGTGCCATCATCAGCACGGTAGTTATCGACTTGAGTGACGTTAAGCAGGTCATTGTGGACCTTCAATTGAAGGCCCTTATTGCCGTGCTCGGGTTGTGAGGCTGCTGCTTAGTTTCGCCATATAATAAGATCCCATTTATGACCGGCTTAAGCTCCAGTACCCAGTGCATGTTGACTCAGTTCTGTATGGCCTCTTAGTAATTTACTTTAAATGTTATCGTTAGCATTCGCTTCTAGCGCACTCGTAAGCTACACAGTGTTCCGTGGGATTGTTTCGACCGGGCTTCACTTAGTCTCCATTGCCGACCTCAACAGAAGACAGCCGTTCCGCAATTTGGACCTCACCCAATCTCGCCGGCTCCGCCACCGTATCGCAATAGCTCCCTAAGAAGTGTAGACTTAATGCCAAGCCAGCTGCAGGCACAACACTTGAACATACAACAAGTTGTTGGCCCAAATCAAACTTAATGCTGCTTCATGTTCACTGGAAGATTGGTTGTAGAGTGGGTGTTGGCTGGGAATAGGTCTGTATTGAGATAGCTGATTGGAACTATGGAGTTGTGACCAAAAGGGTTGATGTTATCATAGTGTGCATGGTAAGGAGCCTGAAACTAGTAATGCTTAGTGCTCATCACTCAGGGTGACTAGGAATGACTGGACCCTCATAATCAGGTTCTGCTATGGTGTAGTATGCTTATGAAGCAGCTATGGCTATATGAGAACCAGGTTAGGGCTCAAGGTGTAGTGCACTGTTAAGAAAGGAACAGGATGAGATTTGGATAAATGGGTAGACCACCAAATGGGTGTACAGATATGAGCTAGTGTGAAATACAAGAGATGAAGCTAAGGAATTTGTACATAGTTGGGGTCCTTATATAGTAGTACATCTCCAGGTCAAAGGGTATCCTACTGGAGTAACAATGTGTCAGCTAAGGCTGTGGAAAGAATGTTCCAGTATGACTGCAAGGATTTGTAAGAAAAGAAGATGCTGCAGTGTAGTAAGACCAGTAAATGTAAAGAAGACAGAAAAACTGTAACATGACCCCTGCACTACCATGTAGCATCTGTGATACACCTAGTCCCTTGCATGTCCTTTGATAATATTGTAGTCATAATACTTCAGTGAGGAGGAACAATGATTGAAATGCTCAGTGGGGCAAGAGAAGATGTAATTCCCCAAAGGGTGAGGATGAGGGGTAGGCCTCTACTGGGGGTGATGAGCTCTCATGATGATGAGGCTTGAGATAGTGCCAGTGGGCATGTGTGAGTAAGAGGTATGAACAGCCAGTGAACTGGTGCTCATGAGTTCAGAAAAGTGAGGAATGTGACTAGAGTTGATAATATTATGAGACAAGAGTGGCAGACATAAGTACAACTATGGATGGTGCACAGACCATGTAAGCAACTGTGGCAGTGTGGCTGAGAGTGTATACAGAGTAAAATGGAAGGAAGTTTAACAGGGGGCAGTTGACTTTTTGATGACCCATATGCTTGCAAATCCAATAGCAACAATAAAATGGATGAGGTTGATGTTGGGCTGGGGGGTGTTGCATTCAACTGTTGATTTGACAAGTCAGCATATAGGGTAATGTGTGGCAATAGGTGTCAGCATTAACAAGTAACTTGTATTTCCATTGCACATGGATTTGTTGAAAATGAAAGTCAAATGAGTCAAGTTGAGCTACACAGTGATGCCAGTCTGCATAGCATCATATGTCATTCTGAACTCCTCTGTCTTCAATGAATATAGCAGTGGTCTTGGTGTTGAAGTGTACAAGGGGGTTATTGATGACACAACTGAATTTGAGGGTGATCTTGTGGTCAGTATGGAGATGGTGTCTGAGGATGGGTTGGGAGAATGGGTGATTGTCTGGATAATGTAGGGAGGGGGTGTGGCAGAACCAACCCAGGGTGTTGGTTATATAGGTAGACAGGAGGTCCATAAATGATTGTGTACCAAGTAGAGTAGAAATGGGTCTAATGGGTGAAGGAACAGGGGAGTCTGCAGAAGATGAAAGCATGGGCATAGAAGGGTGGGGGAGATAGTGTTAGGGTTTAACATGTATTGATAGGCATTGTGGCATGATAATGAGGAAATCTACAACCACAACCAAGTCTGAGGGATACAAGTCATAAGATCCTCTAGACACCAGGGAATGTAGGGTTTTGGGGAAATAAAGTGACATAATAACACAATGCAAAAGTGTGATGTTAGGGAAATGTGGCATGATTGGGGTGAGAGGAAGAGAGGATGCCAAACAAATGCAAAATGACACAAGTGTTGATGACTACACATTGACTAACTTCCTCTTTCATTTTTTGTCCTGTTACTATACACACATGCATACCTCAGTACATAAGTATACATACTCCATACTGTCCATATGCCTCTGGTCTGTGTGCTACTACACTTACTATAAGTAGTTTGTAGCATCACTGTATAACAATAAGAACTATTCAAGTTCCCTTCCTGCACATGGCCTGTCTTCATCAACAAGAACATGACACTATAAACACAACAAAATGCAGACAAGAACACAATGCAAGAGAATGCAATGCCACAAAAATGCAATGCAGATGCAATGCAACTATAAATGTGATATGGACACAATGAATGCAACCTATGAGGTGTGCATGCATTCTTGACTTTGAGATGCAAAGGAGGAAGGATGGGCAGCACTTTTTCACCTTTGGACTTGGATGGGAGAGGGGAGACAAATCATGGGTGGGGGAGATCTATTTGTTCTGGTGGGTGATGAGCTGTATAAATACAAGTCTAGCCCCAAGACTAGAGCACGACAAAACCCAACAGAAACCTTACAAACATAGGGTCAATCATGAAGACAAATTGGAATGTGATGGAGAATCCAGAAATAGACACAAATAGAGCAAAATGAATAAAGTATCATATCATAAAGGATGAGCAAAAAAGGAAAAGTGCTGATCACACCAAAAGCTGACTGTCAGTTTTTACTTACCATATAACACTGGCCACATCTTTATGCACCTTATCTCATCTTTCACCAGCTACACTCTATGCTGGTTGTGTTACCACATGGATGTATTTACTTCATGTTGCTCCACTTCCATATTGTACCACTTTGGTATTTCTTTTCTTCCTTTATGGTTCAGGCTCCTCTTTAACTATATGTTGCCTTTACTATATCTTCCTCTCTTCATCATTTTACCACCTCAGCACTTCTAGCTTATGTAATCCTCTCTGCACTCCTCTTCATCTCCTCTGACATACCTGCCATCTATAGTGCTCTCTTTCTGTCTCTCCTCTGTGTACCTTCTGTATGCCCTCATTGTCTCCAGATGTGGTCCTTTGGCCCTCTATTCTTCCTCTGTCACATGCCAGCCTTGCTAGCTGCATCTATCTGCTTTGGGCTAGATGCCTGTCTCTTCTACATCATGGTCTTTGCCTCTTTCACCACACTGCCCAGATTTGTATACTGACTTCATGACCCATGACTCCATGGTTACTTGGCAGGCCTTGACCAAGCTTTGGCCCATATGTCCTATCAGTACTGCTCCTCATTGGCTGGGGCCTGTCCTCTATTCCAGCACTGAAGCAATAGTGCAATTGATGTGACTGTGGATGATTACCATGTGTGGTGCATTAATGTTGCTGTATTCACCTGATGTTGCTGATGTCAGTTTTTGGCTATCTTAGGCTGCTGGACTTACCCTTACATACTCTTACCCTTACATACTCCTATCCTTATCTTTATCTCTATCTCATCTTATTGGTATTTATTTTCTCTTTATGGTTTGAGCTCCTCTTAAACCTTATATTGCTCTTACTATATCTTCTTTACCTTGTCTTTGTCTTACCTCAGCACTTCTGCATGTGCTGAGGTGAGTATCTCTTCTACTCTCTTCTGACATACCTGCTCTATGCAGCTCTCTCTTTCTTCTGTGTACCCTCTACCATCTGGTACACATCTTCTCTTTTCTTACAGATGTGGCAGTTGTGCCCTCTCCTCTTGCTCTGATGGGCTTTAGCCCTTCTCTCAATCTCAATCTTGATGCCTATTTCTTTTATGTTATGGTCTTCTCTTTGCTTACTGCCTTGCCCAGAAATCAACAGCTGATGGTCATTTTCCACTGCTACACATGCATGATGCTCATCAGTGTAAGTGGTCAAGCATCTATAACTAGATTCTGGAGACTCCAAGGTGGATGTGATGAGAGATGACAAGCTGCTGCTATTGCAGAACAGAGGCACAATACAATGAGGGAGGTCAAGGTTGTCATAAGGTAGATAGTTTCATAGTACAATGAATTGACAACAGAAATAGAGGAGTGAAACATACAACTGCTTTGAGAGGGGTTATGTGTTGTCCCAAGTGGTGACCAAGTAACAATTTAGAGAGAGACTAAGAGGAGTAAAAGACATCATAAAGTGATGGATAATGCTAGAGTCATTAGTTATCTTTTAGTGTAGTAGAGTGGCTTGTCTATATAGTAGTAGTGGTGAGGTAAGTGTATTAAGTAAGGATAACATAGCAGGACATAAGAGCAGGTGCAATGATATAAAGAGTGAGAGAGCAAAAGAATAAGAGCAACAGAGCAACAGAATAGGAGTGACAGAGTGACAGAATAAAAGTAAAAGGTGACAATAATAACATGAATGTGGTAAAGGAATAGGGAGCTGAGCAAGAACATATGAATTCCTAACATTATTCCCTCTTGATGAGGTATAAACAGCATAATGCCTTTGTTACAGGGTATAACCTGTGGTGTAGAATGTCTGTGTGGAATGTGTGGGGTAAGTAGAAGCAGAAAGAAAAATCAATCCTGGCATCAGCCCCTCCCTGACCATTTTCACCCCAAAAATGCTTTTAGTTGTAAGCATCCATGTCATTCCAATTGTAACAATAATCCCTGAGCTCAACTTCTGCATCATCAACCCATTTCTGTTCCCTACCCTAATAACATGTATGTCAGGCTGCCTTTTATTCCCCTTATTTTCATCTTCATTTTTCATATTTTTCATATATTTATATTGCTACAGATCCTCTAATTGCTCCTGATCTGTTGAAGTGATTATCATGGTCTTGCATTCCTTTTGTTTGTATTTATTGGCTGATGATGTGTATGTTGTCTGATCTCTGATCAGCTTGATTATGAAGTATATATGACTTGTTTTCTGTGGATGCTCACTCAGCTCTCTCACACTTGCTGCAGAGTATCACTAATATTCCCCACACCTACTGCACACATCAGTCATCCTCTTCCTGATTGGTTATCCTCTATAGCTTTACTGCACAGCCTTTACTAATTCATTTACCTGCCCTAATGTACACTACTATATATACTGAAGGAATCCTAGCAATATTCCCCAGTTCTGATCATCTGGGATATCTGCTAGTGTAAGTGTGATCATCCTTTTTGTTTTAAGTTGTTCAGCTAAAATATAAAAAAATTAAAAAAATCAAAATTTAAAAAGACCTAGCATTGGCCTCACAATGTGATCATGTGTTTATCCCATCAATTGTTAAAATACAGGCATTGAGGCAAACAGCAGATAGATTGTGATGAGATGGAGACAGGCTTGTAGCACAATAAGCAGAAAGAACAGTCAAAGGACCTTAGTCCAGAGGTAATGCATCTGTAAGATAGAGAAGATGTGTACCAGAGGGTAGAGGGTACACAGAAGAAAGAGAGAGCTGCATAGAGCAGGTATGTCAGAAGAGAGTAGAAGAGATACTCACCTCAGCACATGCAGAAGTGCTGAGGTAAGACAAAGACAAGGTAAAGAAGATATAGTAAGAGCAATATAAGGTTTAAGAGGAGCTCAAACCATAAAGAGAAAATAAATACCAATAAGATGAGATAGAGATAAGTATACTTAATAAGTAAAACAGTGTGATCAGCATCATAAGGTAATGAAAAAACCAACATCAATGACACTCTGGGCAATCCTGGAGTATGGGTGACAGTGCAAATGAGTGTTGTAGATGGTACAGTTCTTTGGCATGGGATCATAGGGGCACTCACAATAATGATGGCCCTTCTTGTGGCAGTTCCAACTGAAAAGTGGGGTTTGATGATGTCAGCACCTCCTTTCAGAAACTCCTCCTTGTAGTCACTCTAGAACTGGAGAGGTAGACAGGAGAGGGGTTGGGACAGGTAGGGGTGAAGGAGACAGTATATGTGTGATATAATCTTGTGCCATGAAGGGATGAAGACAATCTTCTGCTTCTGCATTGACCAACCAATTAGAAATCTCTCTGAGCTCCCAATGATGTTGGTGACAGAGTAGATTTAAATGGGTATGGAAGGCAACCAATGTGGAGACACAATGTGTCCATGCTCAGTATTGGTTAAGATCAGCTGCAATGCTGACATCACCTTACTGGTGTGCAGCATGATGAGTGTGGCATCAGATACATCTTTGGTGGGGAGTGAGTCTAGTGTGAGGCCAATGCTAATGTCAAAGCTGAACAACTGAGGAAAAGGCTAAAACAACAAAAGAGATGATCATGCTTCAACTAGCAGATATCCCAGATATATAATCAGTAATAGTAAGACAATAGAAGACTAAAAAACTACTGCACCTAGCAGATGTCCCAGATAATCAGAACTGGGGATAAAAGGCAAAGTGAACTACTGTATATATAGTACTGGAGACAGTGCACAGACCAAGCTAAACACTATAGGACCAGAATATGAGAACAAAAGAAATGATGTCATATCTAATAATAGAGGGGACATGTAAGTGCTCCATAACAAGTGCAGCAACTGTGAGAACAATTAGAAAGATTCTGCAGTAACAATGAGAAAAACAGTCATAACTATCTCATAAGCAGGCTGATCAGAGATTGGCAGACATGCACATCATTGGCTGATAAAAACAAACAAAAGGAACACATGACTGTGGGAATTGCTTTGATAGATCAAGAGCAATTGTAAGATCTATTGTGATAGAGACATAAGAAAAATAGGAAAAATGAAGAGAAAAATAATAGTGGCCTGACATCTAGCTGGTAATGATCAGTACATGATGCCATGGGGTATTCATGTTGTCCATGATATTGGACTAGATTGTCTCCAAGGTCAATGTCAGGAATTGGGATCATGGGGTCTAGGGATGTGCAGATAAGGTGTAGGGTATTACAGAAATAGTCATCTGGAAGATCATTGTGTTGAGCGCAGGCCATGTGTGAGGAGTTGAATGTGAAGAGTTATCTAATTTGTGTAGTGTGTGTTACGAGGCACCTGCTTTGGCACTTTGTAATGCCTTTTTTCTTTCTTCTTTTTCTTTTTATCTTACTTACTATAAGGGTAGTATTAACTACAGCTAGAGCTTAGCTCATACTTATAGTAAGGACTCTATCTCTTTACCTTTACAGTATTATAGTATTCAATTACTTAGCTGTGAGCCTAGCTCCAAATACTGTAAAAGCACCTTATCTTTTCTTTTATCTTCTTTATTTATTTACATTTTACTTGCTAAGGACTATTACTATACAATTAGCAAGGACTCATCCCATTTCATCTTTATCTCTCATTTCACTCACACTTGTGGCTACTTTACATTAGCTTACTAGGACACATCTCATGATCTTGTTGATTGCTGCACAATCATCATTGATCTGTGAACTTTATATTGTTTGTACTATTCTTAGGACTCATCTCTAGTATAAGTAGTTGAAAGACTGGCAGTCTTCAACCCCAGTCTTGTCAACTTTGCAATCTAGGGATTCTCCTATACTGCACTTGACCTAGCTCAATTTCATCTCACTCAAAACCCCTTTAAGGAACTAAGTCTAAGATCTCTAAAGTCACTTTGAACATTGATAAGATATCCTAAACTTGTCCCTCTAGATCCTCATTTAGTCATCAGTGGTATCATCCTCATCACTATCTCATTGATCCCTCTCTTCATCATCATCAGGAATGTTTATTATGCAATACAAGCACACAACAACTACATTGTTACCAGGGGTATAGTTGTTGCAAACTGTCCAATAGGCTGCTCTTAGCAGTATGCTAGCATCCCTAATGAGTACTGTGGCTTAGAGTGTGTGTATACAGTAGAGATTGAAATAGGAAATGAAACTTATGAAGTGCTGAGAGCAGCCTATTGGACGGTCTTAGGGAATGTTTGTGATAACTATACCCCTGGTAACAGGGTAGTTGTTGTGTGCTTGGTAAGCATTGTTGATGATGTTTATGTGATTACCAATTATCTCCTTCCTAATTTGTCTTACCACTGTACACATATGCATACTACTGTACACACACACACACACACACACACTTCCTGATGACTCTGTTGTACTGGTCTGTGCACTACAATACTTACTATAAGTAGAGTACAGAGTTACTGTGACCAATAAGAACTATTCTAGTTCCCTTCTCTGCACATGACCTGTCATCATCTGGTTATGGGCCCTGCCTGGGTCATCTGTGGCACTCTACTCTCTGTTTTTGTTCTCAGGATCACAACTCTTACTCTGTCCCCACATCTCATTCTCATCCTCACAATACTCCAACTCACCCACTCTTCATCTTCGGCATCTGTACTGAAGATCAACATCATCCTCAAAGGCACTGATAACTATCACCAATGGGCAAACATGGTTGAATCTGCCCTCATAATCATGGGTGTTTGGTATACTATTTTGAAACCCTCTATCACTCCTCTCACATCCACTTGAGAAGTTGAAGGTGGTTTACCCATCACTGTTGTCACCAATGAAGATGAGATACAGACTTGGAGGGACAACAATGAAATAGCAACAGCTGTCATTTCTATGCATTGTAGTACCCAACCATCCATTATGATCTCTTCTGACACCATTCTCACATGCCATGCATGGGAAATGAAATGCTGAAGAATGTATACAGCAAACAAACTGCAGTGGCTGCATTTGTCCAATTCCAGTCTCTATTCACATGCAGATATGACATGAACTTACCCCTTACTCCACAACTTGACACCCTTCTCATTGTGCAAGAATGGCTTTCAGCCTTTTGGGTAGACATCAGCAAACAGCAGATGTGTTTTATCCTCCTTCATGCACTTCCACCCTTGTGGGGATCCTTCTCCTCCACCATTCTAGTGCTGTCCAACCTAGATGACCTCAGCCTTTCTACTATCTGTGGGTGCATACTTGGTGAAGAAGCACACTCAAAGCCACACTCTGCCCTGTCTGTGTTCCAGACCTCTTCTGCACCTCATTGCCAGAATATGTCATTCTGCACCCACTGCAAGCACAGGAACCATCCCATCGAATACTGTTGGATGCTGCATGGGATGCCAGACGATGTCAGAGCATGGTTGGATAAAAGGAAAGAGAAGGAGAAGGATGGAGGGGGAATGGAGGCTAAATCTAGCATACATACCTTGTCTTCTTTGTCTGCCTCCATATTTGACATGTGCTACTACAAGAAGGAGTCTAGCACATGGATGCTAGACTCCAGGTGTACCAACCACATTACCCCTCACAAGGATGACCTAGCAGACTATGCAATGGTTTCTCTTCATAGCATCACTGTTGGTGACAGCTCTGCTATTTCCTGTGTTGGGAAGGGCTCTTGTATTCAATGGCACACCCTGCCTGGGGACATTGAGGTCTTGCTGTCACTCTCTAATGTCCTCCATGTGCTGAGCATGTCTGGATGATTCCTCTCTGTCAGCAAATTGGATAGCTTGGGTTTTTATGTCATCTACAGACAGGGTTCCTACACCATCTGGCAACCTATACTTTGTGATGTTCCTTGATGACCACTCCAGTTTTGAAGTTGTCTATCCCATTGTTGATTATTTCTGTGTGTACTATAACATTTCATTTGGCTTTCCTTCACTACACATACATATGTACTCTTGACACATGGTATCACACTTGCTGTGCTTCTCCACAGACTACCCACCTCCATCTCCATGCACTCACACTCCACTCATTTCTCCAGGATGATGTGCATCCCTCCTCATATAGTAGTTGTTGTACTCTTTCTCTCATACTCCACTTCAACTCTACTTACTTTTACTATATAAGATGGGCTTTCATACCACAATTACTCAGATGTCTTTCAACCTGTCTGAGTAAGTACCTTACTCCCCATCTTCACCACTGTCTCACAGCCTCTGCAGCAGTCTCCATTACTTGGTGTTGCCTTACTGTGTTCACCGATCTTTTCACCACACTGCAGGTCTGTAATCACTCTACCAAGATGTCTTTCAACCTGTCTGACAGTCTCCATTACTTGGTGTCACCTTACTGTGTTCACCTATCTTTTCACCATGCTGCAGGCATGCTGTCTGCCTTACTATTGCCATTAGGGGTTATCTACCTGCTGCTCATTGCCTATAAAGTCTTCTTCCTTGCCTGCTCCAACCTGCACATACACCCATCAAGTGGAAGGACCAGCTCTCCCAGGTGCTAGAGCACTTCCTCACCTGGGTCCACAACAGTCACAGTTGCTGGCCATTGGCCCTTTGCTCCAATTGAGGGGGGGAGTACATTAATTCTCAGGTCACTATGATCTTTGCTGATCATGGGATCACTCACCATTGCACTGTACCATATTCCCCTCAGCAGAATGGATGGGCTGAATGGTGGAACTGGACTATCCTTCATTGTGCCCTGTCCCTCCTCCACTTCACAGGCTTGTCCCCAGGCTTCTGGGAGTTTGCTGTCAACATTGCTGTTCACACCTACAATGTATCACCCATGAAATGTCTTGGTTGGCTGGCTCCTCACACACCATACCCTTTGATATCTCAAAGGTACCATTCACCTACAAATATGCTATGGGGAAGATCAGGAATCTGGTGTTGTGGGATATTCAGATTCTGACTGGGCAGCAGATAGGGACAATCATAAGTTGATTGGTGCATATGCCTTCCTCCTTGGTGGTGGGGCTATTGCTTGGACCTCATGCAAACAACATACTGTTGAAAGATGGGCAACATCATATATGGTGAACAGATTGTTTTGAGACAGAGATAGCCTTGTAGGCCAAGATGTAGTTGAAGCTAGAAGAGGACCATAGTCCAGATGTCATACATGACTAGAGAGGTAGATGAGGCCTGTAAGATAAGAGAAGATGTGTACCAGAGGGTAGAGGGTGCACAGAAGAACAAGAGAGCTGCATAGAGCAGGTATGTCAGAAGAGAGCTAAGAGAGTAGAAGAGATACTCACCTCAGCAACATGCAGAAGTGCTGAGGTGAGAAGATGATGAGGTAAAGAAGATATAGTAAGAGCAAGATAGAGTTGAAGAGGAGCTCAAACTATAAAGAGAAAAAGAAATAAGGGTGTGTAAGGGTAAGTCCAGCAGCCTAAGATAGCCAAAAATCAATACATACCATGTCTCTCTCCTCCACTGAGGCTGAGTACATGTCATTGTCACAGGCTGCCACACAAGGAATGTGGTTGCACTCACTGTTTGAGGAGATAGGTTTTGGTTTCACTGCTCTACTCTTACTATACAGTGACAACAAAGGGTCCATCAACATTGCTACCAATCCTGTTATCACTCAGGGGACCAAACACATCGACATCAGACATCACTATATTCACAAGTGCATTTCCTCTGATTCTATTACTGTACAACATCTCCCTTCATCCTTGGTTACCACTGACATTCTGACCAAGCCTGTATCTTATCCCCTCTTTTCTTCTCACCGCTCTGGTCTTGGACTCATGGAGTGTGTGCCCAGTAAGGGGGGGTGTTGACAATGTTTATGTGATTACCAATCATCTCCTTCCTAATTCATCTTACCACTGTACACATATACATACTACTGTACACACACACACACACACACACACACACACACACAC
>QLPN01001301.1:1209-72230 GCA_003314395.1 Albatrellus ellisii
TCGACGTGGACAATGATGTGTTGGCCGTCCGGGCCGAGACCAAGACGTCTTCTGAGTGCGACAAGGACGGCCCGGGCTTTGTTGTCCGCGAGCGTCGCTACGTCAAGTTATCCAGATGGTATCAAGGTGAGTTTGTGTGTATAAGACAGCATTCGAGTAGTGATAATATCGGTTGTGGTAGGATGAGGAGGCTTGTTATCGGTTACGGTGCCTCACAGGATTACAAATGCTTCCTTGCCAGCAGATGTCGTTTATATCGCTGTAGTTTGGTTCATCTCAATGAATTTCCCTCCACTAGGAGCTGAGCGTCATGTCTTTCCAGTCTTACCACGAACTTGCATAGCTATGCAACGAGAAGTACCATACATGGGACAACCACGGTGCTCGTAGAGTACGGGGGTATGCAATGGATGCCAAATAACATGTCCAATGATGGAGAAGATAGTCTGGTAGCCTGAGATTGAGGGCTGACGTAGGATCTGTGGCGGCCTTCCCGTCAATAGCGGATCCACGATATTACCACGCAACAAACGCACCGTTGGTGTCGCGGACAGAAACGCAGGCAAGCAGACACGAGCATCACTTCCTCCTCCACGACGTCTTGAACCGATTCCAAAAGCTCCTGCGCTCCTCCGGCGCCGCTATCACAACCTGCAATGCAACCTAAATCAACGATCCCGCGCACACCGCCACACGTAGGACACCACGCACCCGCTCCGTCCGCACCTCCCGCGCCTTCATCTCAGGCGTCGAACCCCCCGCCGAGCTCGGTGAGCCCGGCTCCTTCACGGGCGTCTGCGTGCCCGCGGACGCAGACTCGCCCCCGCCCGCGCAGGCGGTGCGGCGCTCGCGGCGGACGAGGTGGCGGACCGGCTTCGCATCTTTGCTGAAGAGTAGCCATAGGACGAGTCCCGTGCAGAGCAGCAGCGCGATGACAAGCACGCCCGTGAGGTTGCGGTGTGTGAGCAGCGGCACGTCACCGTCGCCGCCACCGCCGCCGCCGCCGCCGTCGCTGCGCGGGGCGAAGGTGGGCTGCGGCGCTGTGTCGTTGTAGATGTACATCGGAGGGAGGGCGGGAATGGTTGGCGGGTGTCGCTAGGTAGAGAGAGCAGACCTTGAAGGGACGGCGGGGCTTGAGGGCGTCGTGCTGCGGCTGACTGGGAATCGATATTGAAGGAAGGTTCCTCTGCCATCTCTCGTCTTTTATAATGTGCTCGTCGCATATACATTCCAAGTACATATCTGGACTCGAAGCCTCTGCCATGCTTGGGGCTGACCGATGCTGACTCATGGTTAGCTTTGCTTCAGTGGGTTTGCGCTCAGACGAAGGGGGAAAAGCACACAGCAGGTCGGCCTCCGTTATACATGAAACAATACAACACTTTCTATGTCAATTAGCTACTCTGCCTCTTTCTAGGCTCGGAGCTCATGGCTCAAGTCTCTTCGGGTCCCTCGGGAACAGCGACGCGCGGCGGATGTTGTTCAGCTTGAGGAACAGCATGAGCACGCGTTCCAGCCCGATACCTCCACCCCCGTGCGGCGCGCAGCCCATCCTGAAACCGTCAAGGTAGCCCCGCATGGACTCCGGGTCGATGCCCTTGTCGCGCATCTTCTCCGACAACAGGCCTGGTTCGTGGATGCGCTGTGCACCCGACAGGATCTCCTCGCCACGCATGAAAAAGTCGTACGAGTTGGAGAGCTCCTGCGGTAGATGATGGGGTGTCAGCTGGCAGAATACATGGGCGCATGCAGCGACGCAGACGAACCGGGTGTTCTGGGTCGGGCATGGTGTAAAAGGGCCGCAACTCCATAGGGAACTTGTCGATGATGAAGTAGTCGGTATCATACTTGGCCTTCACAATCTTGCCTAGTCTCTTTTCATTCTCCGTGCTGCAGGATGGCAGGAGTCAGCACTGTGATGCAAAAACAATGAAATCGCTGCTGACTTGATGTCGTCAAGAGTCGCTCTGTCGACGCCGTCATCCACGAGCAGGTCGACAGCCTCCGCAAACGTCAGCTTGAGCGTTTCCTCTCTCCACTTGAACTCCTCTGCCGGGAACTGTTTTCGGACGGCCTCGATCTCGGGCATAAACTTCTCCGTCAGCTGCTTGAAGAGGTGCTTGAAGAGGTCGTCGAGGAGCTCAAGCACCTCGTGGTAGTGCTCCTCGATGATCATTTCCAGATCGAGGCCAGTGAATTCAGTCAGGTGCCGATGCGTGTTAGAGTCCTCTGCACGGAAAACGGGGCCGATCTCGTACACGCGCTCAAAGTCGGCCGCGATGGCCATCTGCTTCGCAAGCTGAGGAGACTGCGCGAGAAAGGCGGTGCCTGCGCGAACGCTGCTGAGTTCCTAGATGTCTGATAGTCTCCTCTGCTATCACACACCTTTGAAGTATCCGACCTTGAAGACGGAAGCCCCAGACTCGGTGGCGGCGCCCATGAGTTTGGGGCTGTGGATCTCCGTAAAGCCATTGGACTCGAGGAACCCGCGGAACAGGCCGCTAATGGACGACTGTAGTTTGAATATCGCCTGGTTCGTTTGTGTCTGTAAGAGAAAGCCTTCTGAGTCTGTGAAAATGAGTCGGGGCTTCAGAAACCCACCCGCAGGTCCACGACGCGGTTGTTCAGACGGGTATCGAGAAGCACGCGGTTGAGCTGCGTCTCGGCAGCCTCGGAGTCAGGACGCGTGGCGTCGTCGAGGGAGAAAGGCAGGCGTCCTTCCAGCCCAGAAATAAGGTGCAGCTGCCGAGGAGACGCGGGTCAGATTTGAGCCAGTGCCAGGGGTCGACCTGCGAGACTCACGCACCTGGGTGACATGCACCTCCACATCGCTCACCGTCGCGCTCTTGATCTCCTCCGGCGCGGTCTTGACGACGCCTTGGACAAGCATGATGCTCTCGTCGCCCAATCCCGCAGCCCACTTGACCATCTGCTTTGAGACTTTCCCCTGCGTGACGATGAGCACGGCCTGCACAGAGTCCGTGCGCTGGCGCAGGTTCAGGAAGACCATCTTGTTGCCCTGTGCGCGCAGCGCGTGCACGCGCGCGCGGAAGCGCACGGTCTGCCCGTCGAGCGTGGAGGCGAGCGTCGCGATCTGGACACGCGGGAGGCGCGGGCGCGTCTGCGACTGGTTCAGCGGGAGCTTTCCATAGAAAGCCGTGGAGAAGTCCTGGCGCGATGGGGGTGGGCGTCGCGCGGACATGGGGCTGGGTTAGCGTGCGTGTGTCAGGGAGCAGCGAGGACACACCTCTTCGCTGGCAGATTGCTGTTGCGCGAGCTCGGCCTGGCGGACAGCCTTCTCTGCGGCCTTCCTATCTTTCTCTGCCTGCTTTGCGAGCTTCTTGAGCTCGTTTTTGGAGGGCCCTTTCGGAGTACCGTCCTCCTGGCTGGATGTCTCGTAAGGGTTGGATAGCATAGCAAACGAAATGGATGGACGTACGGCGCCTGCGGGGGCTGTGTGGATTGACTATCAGCCATGTAGTACAAGGAGAGTGGAAGGGTTATCGATCAGTGAGTCTAGTCTCCGTGGCTGACCTCAGCAGAAGACAATGATTACCCTTCGTGTCGCCGGTCGGCATCGGGGAAGTGCCGGCCTGGCGTCTGAAGCGAAAGATTTATATGCAAGGGCAAACCCATCTTTTTCTCATCTACTAGACCCATACCCCCACTCCCTAGATTTTTTTAAACCCTTTTTTCCAATTTGTTTCAAACAGTTTATCGAGAATGCTGGCCATCGCTCGCACCCATGCTATTGCCCGCGGGAATTCCGCCTTCCGCGTCGCCTGCGTATCTACGTGGTCGAATGTCCCTGCTGGGCCGCCGGATCCTATTCTCGGTATGTTTTTCTCACTTGTCGTTTCTTGGCGTGGGAGGCAGGTTTTACTTCACATTGGTGTCATGGGCTTTCTCGGGTGGGAGAAGGTTTCTGACAAAAAGAGGCAGGTGTCACAGAAGCCTTCAAGGCCAACAAGGACCCACGCAAAATCAACCTTGGCGTTGGGGCATACCGGGACGGCAGTGGCAAGCCTCACGTGCTGAACGCGGTCAAGAAGGTCAGATCCTGGCAACACAGCGTCTTTTCTTTGTGCTTATTTATTCTGACAGGCCGAGGAGCTGCTGCGCGCGGCCAACCCGGACAAGGAGTACTTACCCATCACGGGACTGGCTGAGTTCACCAAGAACGCTGCCAAGCTGGCATACGGCGCAGACAGTGTGCCGTTGGCGGAGAATGCCGTGAGTGCAAAGACAATTCATCGTGGATTTTTTTTTTCTCATGTGACCGTTTCTATGCAGATTGCAGTGACGCAGTCTATCTCAGGCACTGGCGCACTTCGAATTGGAGGAGCGTTCTTGGCGCGTTTCTACCCGCACTCCAAGACGATCTACCTGCCGGTGCCATCCTGGGGCAACCACACCCCGTTGTTCCGGGACTCGGGGCTGGAGGTGAAGGGCTACCGTTACTTTAACAAGAGCACGGTGGGCCTGGACTTTGCGGGCCTGAAGGAGGACCTGCAGGTAACGCATGAATGATCGTACCGCCGTGATTGAGAGTGCTGAGCGATGGTGCACAGAATGCAGTACCGGGATCCATTGTGCTTCTGCACGCTTGTGCACACAATCCTACGGGTGTAGACCCGACGATGAAGCAGTGGGCAGAGGTTTCGAACCTGATGAAGGAGAAGAAGCTGTTCCCGTTCTTTGACATGGCATACCAGGGCTTTGCGTCTGGGTCGACGTCGCGGGACGCGTTCGCGGTGCGGCACTTTGTGGAGGAGGGCCACCAGATTGCGTTGGCGCAGTCGTTCGCGAAGAACATGGGTCTCTATGGAGAGCGAGTGGGGGCATTCTCAGTGACGACGGCCGACGCGGAGGAGAAGGCGCGCGTGGAGAGCCAGCTGAAGATTGTGATACGGCCGATGTACTCGAACCCGCCGCTGCACGGAGCGCGTATCGCGAACACGATACTGAACAGCCCGGGATTGTATGGAGAATGGGAGGGGGAGGTGAGAGGGATGGCGGAACGGATCATCAGCATGCGTGCGCGGCTATACGAGGCGCTGACAAGGACACACCGGACGCCGGGGGAATGGGGCCACATCAAGTCGCAGATCGGGATGTTCAGGTCCGTGCTCTGGCGACTCTTCTCTGTGTTTGCTGGCTGAATGCGGGAACTCACTAGCTTCACTGGGCTGACACCGGCGCAGACAAAGGCGTTGGCCGAGAAAGCGCACATCTACATGACGGCGGACGGGCGGATCTCGATGGCAGGGCTAAATTCGTCGAACATCGAGTACTTTGCAGAGAGCGTCGCCCGCGCTGTCAAGGGCGACCTTTAAATTGTGTCATAGCCCAAATATAGTCTTTTTTTTTTTTTTGTGCCTGACTGTCTACCTCCAGACCACCACATGAATCCACTCCTCATGAGCTCCATTTCCTCTGGCCTTGCCCACTCCTCCCTCTCTCCCGCCACCCCGCCCGGGGTCTTCCCTCCCCCACCGTCCCACTCTCGTTCCAAGCAGTCTTCGCCCGTCTCCTCCCCCGACTCCTCTCGCTCCTCTTCGCCCGTCTCCCCCTACATTGTCCTTGATCTCCCAGAGCCTCAATCTCCAGATCCTGCCCATTTTTCTCCCGCACATGACCTCATCGCATTTCCCTCCTCGGCCTCTTCCCAGCTCGAGCTCTCTTGGCCCGCCACTCCCACCCATCGCTCCATCGGTGCCTTTGACGTGCTCCCCACTTCTGACAGCGTCAGCTCCACCCTCACCGTCCTTCCTCCTCAAAGCAGCACTCGTCTGCGTGAACCCTCCGGTTTCCTCGGGAAGATAAAACGATTTGGTGGTCGCGTCAAAAATATCCTGAGAAACAGTCGTCTCACTCGCCACAGAATCTCTCTCTCTGCTGCTACTTCTATCGTCACTCCCCATCCACTTTCCCACCCCCTCAGTATTAGCCTCTCCCTCCCTGAAAATCCCTCTCCCAATCCTGTTAGCAGAGCAAGCCATACCGGCGCACGCCTTCCCGTCACAGACTCCTCTCCCTGGCCCAGAAGTCGACGTGGCACTCCATCGTGGAACAATACCCGTCGATTCTCTCTTCCTGCCGTCTTTCCTTCGCGCCGGCCTTCCATGCTGCCTCTGGTGGACTCGAATCACTCGTCCATCCTTATGTCCCGTCACACCGCCGTCTCGAGCAGTGTGCCTACAACGGCACTGGTCTATACCATTCCTGAGGGGCGTCCCGGATCGGATCGCGCTCTTGATCGCATGCTCATGGACTGGGCTGCCAATGGGAATAATGGCTACCGCATCGACGCTGAAGAGATTATGCGAGGCCTTGGCATCGATTTGGCGATGCGGAGTGCAAGAATCAACGCTGGGCGCAGGTTCGACATACCTACTTCAGAATGAAATCATTGTCGGTTTTCGTTGCAAGTGCTGGACAGTATCATGTAACATGTAAGGCCGGTTGCTACTAGTGCTTGCTGCAGGTTTTTTTCAAAAGCGTTATGTTGCGTATATTGCGTTCAAAGCACATGTGGGAAATAATATTACACAACTGTAATAGGGGCCATTGGAAAAGAGTAATTCATGCCTTTTTTTTTTTTTCCTTTTTCCTTTTGTTGACATTGGTGGTTTGGTGGACGTGTCATGTGCATTTGGAGTCTTGCACTTCTTGCAAAACTGGAGCGGTTGTTTTGCTGGTGTTTTCTGGGTTTTGTGTATTTGCAGAGAAGGTTTTCAGCTTGCCAGTAATGGCTGTAGATGTGCTGTGATGCCATTTGGCATATATTATCATAATGTCCTTGGGTTTGTGCACAGGTAGGCAAAAACAATGATGACGCAAAAGGAATGTCAATGTTAGCCATTTGGCTTCGATAAATCATACTGTGCATGTAATGGAAACCAAGAATGACATCTGATAGTGATTGCTGCTCAGTTAATTGGAAAGTTGTGACTGTAATTGAATGTGAAAACCAGACAAATTTCGTTATAAGCTTGTCATCACTGATGTTGACTTGAGCGTGGTGTCATACATAGTCACCTTGTAATATACTGACAATGACGGATCATAAGTTACGGAAACCGTATGATCATTCAATGTCAATTGGCAAGACATGAGAAGCAAAGTAGACACAAAGTCAATGCTTAAGTCTGCAAATGTGATAGAGTGTGGTAACACGATGGGCGACAAAGACAAGGTTGAAGGATATTGATTCCCGCAACAAAGCAATCAATGATGCAAGCCGAGGGTATGACGAAAGTGAAGTGTATGAAATGCGATGATGACAAGTGTCATGAATGAAGCCGGTACTCAATGACGAGAAATTGGCTACGGCAAAAAAGGAACAAAATACGAACAACGCACGCCAAAAAGCGAACACGAAGCCTGACACCAAGACCCACTACCTCTGGTAGCGGGAATTGCAGACCAGTGACCCTCATTACATCAATGTACTTTGCTCCACAGTTTTATTCATGGCAACTGTCACTGTGAGTGTTGATGTCAAGTAGATTGATTAGGGTTTAGCACGCATAGCGGCCAAACGAGATTCACTGAACTCCGAGGCTGCTATTGCGGAACAGATATGCAACATGACAAAGGAGGTCAAGATACTCTCCTACGACATTTGGTATGTGCTTTATTAGTAATTCATAAAAGGGAAAGGAAATGATGAAACATACAGATAAGCTGCTATGGAAGGGGTTCCGCCCGTATATCATACAAGCCGTTGTTACAGGGTCATGCCTGAAGAAGAAAAGGATGCATGGTAAGTGAGATAAGAAAAGAAAAAGAAATCCTGACAGTCCGCAAGATGTACACCTTCACCAAATTCAGTAAGCGACACCGCGTTATCGCTGATCTCATCACCCGGTCTGTTTTGTCTTAAACGTGATCGCGGCTCAAGTTCTGCTTTACATCCTTTTCTATGGAGGCAACAATCCCAGACCAATATCCAACACGCAGTCTGCCTGAGGGCACAACCCCCGACTGTGTGGTCTACTACCCATATGGCATGCCGTATGTTCATTGTGCTCAGATCGTATCACCTCGAGCTCATCACCAAAATATCCGCAGCCTTCCTGGCGAGCTCATCGAAGCGATCTTCGCCTTCCTGCAGGACGACCTCTGCACTCTTTTCGCATGCACCCTCGTCTCGCGCAGCTGGGCACCGCTCGCCCAGTCCCGGCTGCTCGCCACGATCTCCCTGCACCGATACGCCACCCCCGCCGCGCTCTCCGCGCTCCTGCACAAAAGCCCGCACATCGCGCCGTACATCAAGACGCTCGTGCTCGACTCCAAGTTCCTCAACCGCGGCGCGCGCCTCGAGACCGTCGCCCTGCGCACACTCGCGTGCCGGCTGCCTAGCCTCGAGCACCTCGACGTCAAGATGCTGCCGCGCGAGCGCCACTGGCAGGCGATGTTCGCGCGCGGGCTCGCGTTCGCGTCCGTGCGCAGCCTGCGCCTGGAGGAGTCGTGCTTCAATTGCGCGCACCAGGACGCGTTTGCGCTGCTCGCGGGCATCGCGTGCTGGCCGCACATCCGCCACCTCTGCGTGTGGGGCGACCGCTGGGACATGCAGCTGATGCTGGGGCTGCCGCCCGAGACGCGCACGGGCGGCGCGGCGCGACTGCCGCTCGGGCTGCGGAAGCTTACGCTGGACAGGTGCTCGAGCGCGTTCCTGGAGCTCGTGGCGTCGGTCTTGGTCGCCGCCGTGCTGGGCACGCTCACGGAGGTCGACCTCCAGGCTAGGCTGCCTACCATTTTTGCCGCGTCGAAGGTGCTTGCTGCGCTCGGGACGGATCTCGAGGCGCTGCACCTCGAGGTCGTCATAGGACACAGCGAAGAGGGCTGGCGGCTCGACGAAGGTGTCGTGTATTTCGTGCGCTCTGTCCGGGCCGTATGTGCTGACTGCCGTGCTCCTAGGCGTCGCGGCGCTGTGCGCGTCAAACACAAGGTTGCGCACACTCAACATCACGCTCATCACCAAACCTGTTCCATGGCTGTCCTTCTGTCTCACACGCGTGCCCCCCGACAGCCTGGAAGACGTCGTGATCACGATACCGATCGAGAGGCTAGACATATTCGTGGTTTTGTACACGATGCGGATCCCGTCCATAATAGACGAAGTCTTGTCGAGCGCGCGTTTTGAAAAATTGAAGAGGGTGCTCCTGGTATTCACGGGGCCCTCTACAGACACGGCGGCAGCGATCTTCGCGATCCGCGAGCACAAGGGGATGCCGCTGCTTGAGGCGAAACAGTTGCTGGTCATCCGCAATGACGGCGACACGGTGGGCGCGCTGCATGATACACGCCTTTGTGATTGTTGACGCATTGTGTGATAGCGTCCGCTCGAAGATGACAGTCCCGCGGTTGACGATGACGATAATGGTGGCGGTGGCGGAGACGGTAGCTGGGAGGACGAAGGCTTTTGGGACGACACGGATGATGAAATCAACGGTGGTGACTCGGATGACGAGAACGATAGCGATGACGACAACGACGAAGACGAAAACGACGACGGTGACGACGACGACGACGACGACGACGAGTACGTGTATGACAAAAGAGAGGCTAGATACAACAACTCGCTCCAGTTCGACCACGAGCCGCTGTCAGAGTGGTCTGACACGCTTGGGCCGCGGTATCCCTGGATGTATCACTCCAACTCGCCCTCGGACGTCATATGTCCAGATCCTCGTCCGGATCCTCGTCGTCAATATCGTCTGCCGAATCCGGTTCGTACAAAATTGCCCCGGCGCCCGCCCGGCCCGGGGCCTGTGTCTCGACCGCCTTCCCTGCAAACGCAGATCAGAGATCCCGTAAATCCCAGGCCACCAGACTGACCTTTGTGTGCATACGGCACCGGGACCTGCGCCCTCGACTCCTGCTGCTGCTGCGTCAGGCCCACGTTGAACGGCACGTCCAACCCCGCCTCCGCCGCGCCCGCCTGTCCAGAAACAGTGTCTCAGCAAACCACGCGGACAGAAGACCACCCCACGCACCCCCTCGGCCTTCTTCTGCGCAAACATATCTCGCAGGCTCTCCAGCGCGTCCAGCGCACACACCCCACCCCCCGCCCGCGACCACCCCTCCAGCACTCGCTCCACCCCGCGCCGCCGCGCCGTCCCTGGCGCGCGCACGAGCACCTCGAGCACCGCCTCCGCCCACCCCGCGCCAAGCGCGAGCCGCTCCACCTCCCACAGGCGGGCCGCGGCGGGCGCAAAGATGCGCCAGAAGCGCGCGGGGGGCGTGTGCGGCGGGGGCGCGGCGAGGTGCGCGGAGGCGAGGTGCGCGAGAAGCGCGGGCGGGTGCGCGGTGACAAGCGCAAGCGCGGGCGAAAGGCGCGTGAGGAGGAGGAGCGGGAGGAGCGGCGTCGGCGCGAGGAGGTGGAGGACAATGCGGGATGGGGCTGTGTCGGTAGATGAGCAGGCGCGTGGGTAGTTAGATGCTGTGCTTACATGGACGCGCAGAGATGGCGGCGAGAAGAGAGGATATGAGGGTGTATGTCTTGGCGGGCGAGCTGGTATCGGCGCAGAGGGTGTCAGCAGAGTCTATGATGACGCTCAGCGGGCCAGCAGGTGCTGCCGGGGGAGGGTCAGTGAATGTTATCGACGAGACGAGGCTGGGAGCATACCGGCTGACATGGTGTCAATGAGGGCGGCTTGGTGGTCGGATCTTTTGATGTCAGTGTCATCGTCGTATCCCGGGACGGCGCCCGTCCTGTCGACGACGCGGAGGTGGGCGGGGGTGGAAGGGTCGACGAAAGATGAGGGCGGGTAGAGCAGGCAGAAAAGGAGCGCTGGACCCTCGCTCGCGTCGTTGGCTACAATGGCCCGTAAGACGGGAAGACAGGATTGAGCGGTGGAAGATTGGAGGACGACGAAGGGGTGATGCGGCCGTGCAGTGTTGGAGATGATGGTCGACAGGAGCGACATTGTTTTGGGATCTTATCCTTATCTTTCGGAGACGAGAGAAAGACACGCGTCTGTACTAAATAGTGAAACACTACACACTATACTATTTTTGCAGACAAGCATTAACAATACATGTCTTCCAAAAACTGCTAGCATAGATCAGTCACGCTTTTCGAAGTCCGTGGCCGCCCTCAGGCTCATCCACTTGGCCTTCTCCATCATCCACCAGTTGACCTCCCAGCTCATGATACCTATCGTCCCGGCTCTCTCGCCTTTGGTGAACCCCGCCTTCCGCACGCACTCGAGGACGCTTGGCCGCAGCGGCGACCCGAGCGTGCGCACCGTGCGCACGGTCTCGTCGCCCTCGAACGCGCTGCGCACCGCAAACTGCAGCAGGTCCTCGTCGACGCCCGCAGGCCGCACCGCCTCCTCCACGAAGAAGTGGCGAATCGTTGCGGTGGACGCGGTGCCCTTGCTGGTGTTGTTCACATTGTCGACGGTCAGGGGCTCGTCAGACAGCGCGTCGAGCGACGCGTCGACGGCGACGAGCCCCAGGATCTTGTTGCCGAACTCGAGGATCCACAAGCCGGACGCGGGCGAACGGGCGTAGTACACGGGCATGTCTGCCATGTCGCGGCGGTGCAGCGTCTCCTGAGTGATCTTCTCGACGTCAGGGCGGTTCTTCCTGCACAAGGTCAGCACACACGTTGGAGACAACGAAGCACAGGGGGCGGTACCAGTCGACATAGAACATGATGGGAACCGCAGGCGCGAAGAAGGCGGGCAGGACCATGAGGTAGCCGAGGATGCCATACTCGGGGTGAGGCCACCAGTTCATGTACTGGGCAAAGACGGAGGAGATAGCGATCCACAGAGCGAGGGTTGCGGGATGGAAGTAGGCTGGGTGGGAGAAATGAGGTGTGGGAGAGGGTGGGTTGGTGGCCACACTCACTCAAGTTGTTGGCAAAGGCAAGGGGCTCCATGTGGGCCTGGCCGATGATGAAGCGGACCTGCTTCTCATCGCTGGTCTTGTATGGACGGATGCGCGCCGCTGGTGTCTCCATCGTACAGAGCAAGGCTGATGCCGTCGCGTCAGGCAGCAAGCACATCCTTATTTGGACGCTAAGCGCACGTTTGTCCTCGGCCTTCCGTCGTCTCCATTCCGCCACTACCAACTCAACAATGCTCATCACCAAGACTTTTCATGATGTGCCTACCAATTTCAGTCCTAACGGGAAACCTGTCAGGATCTTTATCATATCGCCCAGCGTGCCCAATTATCCCCACGCCAAGTTCCCAGGTGCGATATCCCATCTTGTGTCAATAGATCCACCTCACCATACTGCTAGGTGTCGTCGTCTTCAGGTGAGATCAGGGTCATGTCGACGGCTCATTGTTGCAACGATGATGGTGCGGGTTGCAGCGAGATCTATCAAGTCACTGGCCCTGTCGAACGGTTCGCCGGACAGATTGCCAGCCACGGATATGTTGTAGGCGAGTCCTGCACCTGCACGGATGCCTGCTATCTGGAATGACGTCCGCTCTCCAGCCTGCCCGTCCAGCTTCCACGAGTTCGAGGGCCCTGAGCCCATTCCCTACGATACAGAAGGTATGCATATACGCCAGAGTGTTGCGTGTCGTGCGCTCATCCAAGGGCTTCGTAGGTGCGGACAGGGGGAACAAGTACAAGGAAAGGACCGACCTCCCGACCTCTCGTCTCAACTGACGTTCTCTCCAGATCGAGAAGGAATTAGCTGCGTACGACGAGGTGAGCCATCCTCACCCATCCCGGCCGCCCAGAAACTGTTCTGACAGCGATCTGGAGTAAGGATGCAACGCTCTCGATCGACCTGCTCTGCTCGCTTGACAATTGCAACGGCCGCATCGCCAGTCAGTCCCTACTACTTCGGCGCCTTGTTGACTTTGTAGACTTTTGATCCTGCAGCGACGGGCATGTGTCTCGGCGGACACCTCGTCAGTCTCCTCCCCATCTCTCCATCTTTCCATCTCATCTTCTACCCTCGTCGATCCGGATAACAGGCCTTCAGAGTACGTCTCCCCACCCGCCCCTCCCGCGCTCCTCGCCTCATTGTCCGCCATGTCTCTCACAGGCCGCGTTTGACGCCCGCGTGCTCGCCTCCGTCTGTTTCTTCGCTACAGACATCCACACCGCGACTCTCGGCCGCGGTAAAGCAGATGACACCCTCCATAGGGTCCGCGCCGGCGCCCTGCGCGGAAAGGGCGAGCTCGTGGTGCGTGCGCGCATCACCCTCTCTCCATGCAAGATGCTGTGCTGATCCTATCTCGTCTCTTCCCGCGCTTCGCCGCCCTCCTGTCCTCCCCCAGATGATTTTTGGGAAACAGGTGAGCCCGCCACCGTCGTGATCGCTTGTGCTCATGGGGTGCCGTTCAGGACACCCACGTCCCTCGTGCAGCACGCGACCTTATACGCCAGACGCTGCAAGACGCTGAAGTGATTTCCTCGGTGCGTATTCTCCTCCATGCCGTCTTCAGCGCCGCTTGGCTGAAAAGAAGAAAAAATAATCTGTATAGTTCCTGGAGGTGCAAGCTCAACACGCCTTCATCCGCGACGAGAGCTCAAAGGGCCGCTGGGATGCCGCGTTGACTCGTTCCCTTTTTTCATTCATGATGGAGGTGTTCGAGAGGACTGTCGCAAGGGACCTTGGGCACAGAGTCGATGATGGTGCCAAAATTGAGCATATTTGCTAAGATTATTGGCTCGCTGCGATCATGATAGGGCAGACATGTCAAAGAGTATACAACGCAGTAACAACACGTATGCCACACATTATGAGCTATCGATACACGAGCTAAGCCAAGTGGGATGATGACCCAGCGTCGTAAATCATCGTGATTGTGCGTACAGAATCGTGGAGAGAGTGAAACAGCGATACAAGGTATTGATACCGCGGACAAGCACAGAAGTAAAGCAGATGAGGAAGGAGGCGAAAACGAGAGGGAAATGCGTTCTACATCTATGGTTACTTCTTCTTCGCAGCCTTCTCCGCGGACTTTGTCACTACAACGTGAATGACAGTGATGAGACTACTACGCCTCAACAGAAATCGATAAATCGTACGCACCTTTACCACCGGTAGTCTTATCGGACTTATCAACTGATTTGATGACACCGACAGCAACCGTCTGCCTCATGTCACGGACGGCGAAACGTCCGAGAGGAGGGTACTCATTGTAGGACTCGACGCACATTGGCTTGCTTGGGACGAGCTTGGCAATGCAAGCATCACCGGACTTGACGAATTTGGGCGTCTGTTCAAGCGACTTTCCGGTACGACGATCGATCTTCTCAATCAACTCGGCGAACTTGCAAGCAATGTGGGCGGTATGGCAGTCAAGAACAGGAGCGTAGCCGGCAGTAATCTGACCAGGGTGGTTGAGGATGATAACCTGCGCGTTGAAGGAAGAAGCCTCCTTCGCAGGGTCGTTCTTGCTGTCTGATGCAACGTAACCGCGGCGAATATCCTTGACCGAGACGTTTCTGCAGATGAAATGAGCGCACAAATCTAAGAGACATTGTGACGCAACCATACTTGACGTTGAAACCAACGTTGTCGCCCGGGACACCTTGCTCGAGCTGCTCGTGGTGCATTTCGACGGACTTCACTTCAGTAAGCACGTTAACAGGAGCAAAGTTGACGACCATGCCGGCCTTGATGATGCCGGTCTCAACACGACCGACTGGTACAGTCCCGATACCACCGATTTTGTAGACATCCTGCAGAGGAAGACGAAGAGGCTTGTCTGAAGGACGGACTGGAGGCTCGATAGCATCGATAGCCTCGAGCAAAGTCTTGCCGCTGACGATTTGCTTCGTTTGCTTGTTTTGCTTCTTCCAGCCTTTGAACCAAGGCATCCTGCACCAACGTTAGTATGGTTAATGATCACGAAGAGCTGTTTAACCCACTTCGTTGATGGCTCCAACATGTTGTCGCCGTGCCAGCCAGAGATAGGAACGAAGGCGACAGTAGTCGGATCGTACCCGACCTTCTTAATAAAGGTGGATGTTTCCTTGACGATTTCGTTGAAACGGTCCTCTTCCCACTATAAAACGGTAAACACCATACTCAACACACAGAAAGCAATTGGGAACTAACGTTGGCTGTGTCCATCTTGTTGACGGCAACAATAAGTTGTCGCACACCAAGAGTGAACGCCAGGAGGGCGTGCTCGCGAGTTTGACCGTCCTTCGAGATACCAGCCTCGAACTCACCGTTACCAGCAGCGATGATGAGGATGGCACAATCTGCCTGGGAGGTACCAGTAATCATGTTCTTGATGAAGTCACGGTGACCAGGGGCATCAATAACCTTGATTGAAATCGTAATGTGAGCCATCGATTCGTCGATTTCACAAAAAGACGCATACAGTGACCATGAACCTGGGCGTCTCGAACTTCCACAGTGCGATATCAATTGTGATACCACGCTCACGCTCGGCCTTTAGCTTATCAAGCACCCAAGCTGAACAGACAGCTGAACAGATAAGCGCAGAGACATACAGGGAAGCCTACACACCATACTTGAAAGAGCCCTTGCCCAGCTCAGCGGCTTCCTTCTCAAATTTCTCAATGGTACGCTTGTCAATACCACCACACTTGTAGATAAGATGACCGGTGGTCGTGGACTTCCCAGAATCGACATGACCAATGACTGCGGAGAACAACTCATCAACGATGTATACAATACCTGATGCGAAGAAAAAAACGTGCCAACGACGTTGACGTGAGTCTTCTCCTTGCCCATTTTGCGTTTCTGAAGAGAAAAAACGGAAATTAGTAACAGTGTTGAGATATCCAACTGAGGGGGGTGGGGAAAGGCGAAGCAAGGTCGTTAGATGAAGATCTGATCTTCATCTGAGTGAAGATAAGTAGATCCATCACCACCAGATTGCATGGAGCGGAATCTGGCTGGACTCTGGCGACTCTGGCGAAGGCAACTCACTTTAGATCAGTAACGAGAGCAAAGAAAGAGTATCAGACGACTGGGAGGTCAGGAGGGAAGGGTAAGAAGACGAAATAAAGGTGTTTGTTTGGCCTTAATTATAGCAGTGGCGCCAGAAATTTTCGTGATCGATAGATCCGATAACCTGACTCTGCACCGGCACCGGCACCGGCTCGCCACCCTTTCAATACAGATGGCTTCCCACTAACAATTGACCTCGAAAATTTCTGCTTTGCTGCACGAGATTAGGCTCTTCGCTATGGTGCAATACACCGTAGGGTACAGACGATTATTACTTATACAAACATTAATGATCATGGGTCACTTCTCTACCTTGTGCAGAACAAGTCGAGTAGAAGATAAAATAGTGTGCGTCACTGAACACAGCCAAATCTGCGATGTAGATAACAATGTGAAGGAAAGCGATGATGATTGTGGGTGACACAATAGCACGTAATGCAAGAACGAAGGCCGAAAAAACGTTCGATCGGGAGGGTCACCCCAAACCACTTGCAGGGGCAGGGTCCCACATATACATGAAACACCCTGCGGCTACACATACCCGCGACGCGTCTTCATCCAGATCAACGGTCTCCGAGCTTTGGTGGAGCCAGTAAAGGCTGTCCAAGCTTCAAGAACGATCTATTCCCTAACCTCCCTCACCTGCAAGGAAACGGCACTGAAGGATCTTGTCGAAGCTTGGCCGGTTCGCAATGGCGAGCTGGAGGCAAGCTCGAACGAGAGCTGCTGCGTCGCCAAGAGCACCGCCACCATCAGGTTCTTCGCCTTCCTGTTCTCGTCCTTCCATACATCTTTCGTCCAGCGCAATCGAAGCATTCGAGAAAGGTGACTCTAATCCCTCCTGAGCCTCTGCGGCCGTAGTGAAAGGGCACTCTCCAACAAGCATCACATATGCCACGACTCCAAAGGCCCAAACATCCTGTTCCTTGCCTTCATACCTTTCTCCTCGCAGGATTTCAGGCCCTGCGTAGTCCAACCTGATGGATGGATGGATGCAGAACGAGTCAATGACTGTAGCAACGATTTATGCCCGGCACTTACGTGCCACTGAAAGTGTCCCAACCGCCTTTTTTGACGAGACCAGAACTACCGAAATCAATAAGAATACACCTTCCGCGGGGTCCAAGCACCACATTCTCGTCCTTGATATCCCGGTGGACTGGTCATTGAAGCAACAATCTCAGACACTCAATATAGTGAAATGTGCACTGGAATAAACTTGCCTATCCCTCTCGAATGCAGGAAACAAAGCGCATCTGCTATCTGGCCTAGGTACGTCCGTATAGAACTGGATGGGAGCCCATTTGGATAGCTTTCAACAAGATCAAATAAATCAGAAGGGGGAATTGGTTCGTTAGGCGCGGGTTCAGGGATTGTTGAAGGAAGAACCAGGTAGTAATAATGATTATCCTCAAAAAAGTCGAGTAAAGGACAAATGTTAGGATGACCTTTCACAACCTTGCCTTCGACCCATTCGAAATCATCGATCTGAGGCGCAGAATTTGGTTGGGAGGCATTCTGGATTGTCAAACGAGAAGGATCCCAGGGTCGTGGAGGAGGTAGCACGTATGACGTGCCGGAGATTGCGGACATGACATAGATCTCGATTGGTATTGTTCCATGCTTTGGGTGTTTCTTCCAACAGTCAGCTAGGATGCGAGACTTGATGACATATTTGATAATGAGAGGCGACTAACAAGCCACTAGACGTGAGCATAAAGCGACCAGAAGGAAACCAATTCATACCCCTAAGGATCCATCAGACTGCATCTCCCTTGCTTTCTTGACAAGACCATAAGCACCTCTGCCGATTTCGCCCTGGATGACGAACTCGGAAATGCTTCGTTCACTCGACGAGTCTTCGTGTTCTGAAGATGGAGTCGGCGGACAAGTACTGGGGGCAACGCTCAGTAAACTGGCAGTGCTGCCCGTACGAACTAGTTTTTGTTGTGCCACAGGCGGTGGCGACGGCGGCTCGATGGGAGCAATAGATAGTCGGCCAGCGATGAGCGAGACACGCTGCTGAGAGGAGCGCCGTCTCGGCCGAGGTGAAGCGGGAGAACAAGATGGAAGCGGGGGACAGCTAGAAATGAAAGCCGTAGGGCTCGCAGGAGAGGCAGGTCGAGAAGATGAAGGTGATCTGATAAAATAAGACGAAGTTGGATCGAGAGTAAACTTTCCCGTAGAAGACGCAAGCGTTAACAATGGTGTAGAGGTAACATTGGTAACGGGATATCGTGGAGTGGGGCTTGGTAGTTGGTGGGGTAGCTGGGGAAGAGGCGTGCAAACAAGCGACGGCGACCGATTCGCTCCTTCACTAGAGATAAAGTGTAGACCGAGTGGCGACATCTGGTCTCGTGGAGAGAGTGGAATAGAGTCAAGATCGCGGCCCTCTGCTTTCGGTGACCAGTTGAAGCCACGTCCGATAGAAGTGACCCCCCAACTATTGCCGACGCTGCCAGTGGTAGACCGATGATTAAGTTGGTAATTCATCGGAGACGCCACCCAATCATCCTCATCAAAGGCAACATCGACAACGGGGGCTGTAAGCATTAAAAAAAACAGGAAGTAGAATACAGAAAAAATGCAAGTTTTGAAAAAGTCCCAGATGCGGGGAAGAGGGGGGAGAAGAGATTGGTGGAATAGATATTGATTCGTGTAGACACTCTCGGAGGTCGCGCACGTTTCCCAGACATCCAATAAGTGCGCGTTGAGTTACTTAAGTACTGTACTGTACAGTATAAGCCGCGCTCGCACGGCAGAACCCGCTACTGTATATGTACAGTGTGCCACCGCGCGGCGTAGTTGTGTGTAAGAGACACATTTGCCACGGCTACCACCACAAGCCAGCGCAAGTTCAGCGCATTACGTATCAGTGTGGGCAGGAGCATCATGGCTATGTAATGTAGACAAGTGCCACCAAAGCCCTCAAGGGTGCCGGATGAGTCAATATCCAACAGCAATGCCTTCGGAAATTCAATCATCGAACGGCAGGGAAAATAGGATGACGTATAACCAAGCATTGTCGTCGAAAGATGCATGTTGATGTCCGTAGCATGAACAACAATAACGCCTCTGAGGACAAGGAGCAGCGCAACAGATAAGTGAACAGGCTTAGGTGAGTAAAGTTTTTTTCTTGACAGTGTCACCTCTCTTACTTTTGAGGTATTAATCGTGGCCATTATTCAAATACACGCGTCCGAGCTTCTGCAGCTGCACGATGATAACATCGCTACGATATTCGACACGGGCATGTGCAGCTTCAGCACAGTTCGGGCGGTTCAGTTATGCTTCCTATGAGTTTGCGCAGATCTGTACTGTCAAGGGCAGAATCAAAAGAAACTGATAAGATCCGGCGAGTGGAACGCACAGTTGAAGTAGATACCAAGGATCTGTGACTGATGCAGGTGGCCAATAGCTAGTGTTGTGTGTTCACACCGCCATTGGTACAGATATGACAAAAAATCATGTAACTTAAGTTAGAACAGGAAGTAACGCAATTATAAGGTAGGGACCAATAACGTAAGTTACGACTAAAATACATGACGTTATTGCCACTCTTCAATAGCAGGCCGAAAACACACAAAAAAGATGAATGTACATGTTTACACTACTGGCAGAAAAAAAACTAGGGATACAATCAAACTGCCACACAGTACTGGTTTTCTTTTATGGAGCACTTGGGACGTGACCGGTGACACAAGTTAGCCTCGCGGTCCGAGCTAGTAGTAGTAGTAGTAGTAGTAGGAGGAGGAGGAGGAGGAGGAGGTTACACCCCTCTATTTGGCTGTTCAATATACGACCCGAGGAAATGCAGCCACGCACGCCCACGCGGAGCGGGCAGTGTGGGGCTCGGGGTGGCCGACAACTCACGCTATTGACTCCGTCCGGGCGGACAGTCCACCCCCATACTCACTAAAACCCTGGATGGCTTATGTTAGTTGTAAGGCAGGAAGTGTTCATCGTGCAGAGGTTTGCTCCATGTATTTCGCATAGTCACGACACGCAGTGCCGTGGAGTCAGTAAGTAGGCAATCTAGTTTGAGCCGTGTGTTGATGGTCTGGAGTCATCGTTGGGTGATCTCCTTCTTGGAATGTAGTGCCAGGGCGTCGTCTTGTTTCTCAATGCACCATTTATATCGCAGCCTCTAGATGAGGTGTAGTGATTCAGATATCAATATAGTATATAGGCGATTTGCGCATGCCAGGGCTTTACCGTCGCCGTCGCGGAAGTCCGCTATCTCGCATCCTAGCGTTGAGCCAAATGATATGTCGGGCCAAGGGAGGCCTTTTTCGTCCATAGTTCTTTTGCCAACGCCTATACGGCGTTCTGTCCGCAGGTCGTGACAATATGGTCTATTGTTTCAGATACGTCGCACATGGGGCAATGTTCATGCTATTCAAAGCCGGGAATGTGCCGCCAGTACGGGCCGCCAGAGGAAAGCGGGGGTAGTGCGCGAGATTATCTTGTTGCGTATGGACCTCCAAACGAGGGAGGTGGTAGGTGTGGTTGAGGAGCGGGCCTTGACGCCGACTTTGGTCGCGTTGACCATACTTCGTATTCTCTTGCGCTCTTTGCAGTGTTTTCAATTGTTTCAGGCATTCATGATTATAAGTCGTAGTCAGTTAGATACCGGCGAGCCACCCCCTCTGATTGCTATATTCAAGATTTAGCTCATCATACAGATATACATGATGCTGACATTACTCTTAGATTATGAACATGCGAATACTTCTATGGAATTTCAAGGCAAAGACGCACCTAATAGCTTACTGTAAAGGCAAAATAATTAGTAACTCATCGGGTATTGACGTGTATTTGTTCCAGATTCGGCAGGGATGCAGCAGGTCCTACGTGCGGCCCACCAATACGAAGCCGTCGTACTCAAGTCCTCAAATCTGTAAGTGTCTGGCTGTTCTGATGTTCTTTGCTGGGTTTCCATCATACACAAGCCAGGCTTTGGGATGCAGCGGTCGCAGGTTGTTCGAGCGTGTCGGGTTCCAATGGATGGTCGCACTGAATTTGGATGAAGCCGTGACTTCACTCGCATACTTGCCCCCGTCTCCCGTTCATATGCTTTCAAAGGAATGTGTTCCGGCTTTTGCTCATTCCTATCATCCTGTTTAGGCTGCCATGGCCATTAAAACGCCCATTGTAAAGAAGCGCACCAAGCCCTTCAAGTGTGTCACCATTTTACTCTTCTCAGTTCGGATTGCAGTGGTCATAATTTTACCACTAGGCGCCACCAGTCCGATCGTTACCACAGTGTGAAGGAGGCGTGGCGGAAACCTAAGGGTATCGATAACCGAGTGAGACGTCGCTTCAAGGGGCAGCTTCCTATGCCTTCGGTGGGTTGATCAGATCAATTTTTGTTTTTAGTTCCCTTGACCTGCTTTGTTTGTGGTAGATTGGCTATGGGAGTAATAAGAAGACACGTCATCTTCTTCCTAACGGTCTGAAAAAGTTCCTCGTCAGCAACCTCCGCGAGCTTGAGGTTCTCCTCATGCACAACAAAACTTATGCAGCGGAGATCGCACACAACGTGAGCAGCCGTAACCGGGCAGTAATCCTTGAGCGGTATAGACTGAGCATCCTTCATCACAACACAAATATACTTAAAGGGTGCTTCATTTTGTAGGGCTAAAGTGCTTGGCGTCAAGGTAACAAACCCTACAGCGCGCCTGCGGTCCGAGGAGTAAATGCGTCACATTGTCTTAACTGCTTTCAGATGTCGCAACATGTACCTCTTTTCATTATGCTGGAGATAATCAATATGCGACTATGTCTCAGGCTTATATCACGATCTGGCATTTCGCGGCGTTGCTACTGAGCAGACCTGGCCCGTGTGCAGACCAAACCTTGATGTAGCATTTGAGTCTTTGGCTTGATAGACAATGAGCACAGTATTTGAGACGCTTATTCCTGAGAATGCAGGCGAGATTTCCAGGAGACTCAGCACTGGATTGAATGGTGAAGCATGAATTTATCAGTGTGGTGTGGCTTACTGCCAGGGTACTAATTGGGAGCTTGCATCACTAGATTCACTGGCACTGGTACTACTAGTACTGTGGTGCTGTGTGACTGCCATGGCCAAGGGTACAGATGAGGTGCACTAGTACTCGGTGGCAGATGTAATCTCCTTCACAGACTTTGACTACAAGGATGTACCATGCCTGCAATCCCAATTTGGGTCTATTTCTTCAGGCTTGTTTCATGAGATGCACCCTGCTGTGGGCCGGTGTGCAGTATGGGATGTGTGACAGGGTAACCTATGTGAATTGTAGTTGCATGTAAGGGTGAGAGTGCACAAGTGCTTTCCTGCCCTCCATGGATGTGCACCTAGCCTGTGAGGGCAAGTGTTGAACTTTTGTTCGGTCTACCTCACTATGTATGCTTCACATACTCCGGGACACTCTTATCCCATCCATACATAATATTTGTGTTGAAAGCTGAGCAATCGCAGAACTATGTTCGAGCTGAAGTGTCAAGATCTTTTCTATTCGCATACAGGTGTTGTCTGTTTATATGTTTCATCCATCTCGCTTTATACTGTCCACAATATACATAATCACATGTGATTGTGTATATGTTTACATGTGATTCCATTCAGCAGTATGTCCCACACATATAAATACCTATGGACTTTCCACCACTCTCCCTCAGTTGTTTCTGCTATCGACTGAGCCCTTCCACTATAGATTTTTAAAGGTTATGGGCCCTGAGTCCAAAAATTGATCAAGTTAACCAACTATGGACTCCTTAGAAATCATATACTGCTGCTCAATGATATGTCGACGACTCACTCTAGCACTACCTCCAGGACCCTGGGAGCTGTATCAAATGGTGTCACCATACCCACCAATATAACTCCTGCCCAGCCTACCCCCATGATACCTACTGGCACCTATTATATGAAAGGTGCTTCTTTCCTAATGACTATGGCTTCCATTACCTCCAAACTCTCTGTATCTTCATCACTAAATGATACCAACTATGAGGAGTGGTTGCACAACTGTCAAAGCACTGCCAGGCTACTAGATCTTCACCAATTCATTGATGGTCCATATCTTATGCCTCAAGACCCAACTTCCAGTGACTATGCTGAATGGGTACAATATGATCAGGTCACACAGGAATGTATCTGGGCATGGATTGACTTCCATCAGCACAAGCATATTGAAAATCACTCAACTTATACCACCACAAGTGAGCTCTGGACAAGCATCTTGTGCATGCAGGTTTGGGCAGGCAATAAACATAATTGTGATTGACAGTAACATCAGCAGCATTGTTGAATTACCTGTGTATGTCTATATATTTTCGTTTGGCTTTTCCCACCAGTACATTACATCACATTTGTTACTTCCCACACCACACATGCTCTGGACGATGCGTGTCCCTCACATACATAGGCATCCTTATACTCTAGGATTGCGTCTCCTCTCCAACCTTACCAACTATTCACTATATAAGATACAACGCTCACCTCGTACATCCTCAGTTGTCGTCTTCTGACACTGAGTGAGTACCTCCACTGCTTATATCTTATACATTTCCTCACATACCCTGCAGCTCTTTCTCTCACTTGTGGCAACCTTCTGTTGTCCACAACTGCTTATCACTTCCGCAGCCATGCTGCAATATGTCTTAGCAATCTCAATTATGTGTGTTGTCTGCCATAACCTGTGTGAACAAGCATGTCCCAAGTGGGGGTGAGAGTGAGCAGTATAGCTGCAGCGGTGGAGTAGATGTGGACACAACATGTGCCACACATGGTAAGTAGAGAGTCAGACATGGTAGTGAGACATCTAAGGGAAAGTGTAACAGACCTGCAGCGGTGGAGTAGATGTGGATACAGCATGTGCCACATGTGGTAAGTAGAGAGCTGCAGGGAATGTAAGAGTAGGAGATAGGATAGGTGTGGGGGAACTTACTCAGACATGGTAGTGAGACATCTGAGGAAAGTGTGCAGTGGAGTCCCTATCTTATATAGTAAAGTGGTGGTAGAGTTGAGGTGGAGCTTGTGAGTGAAGAACAACAACTACTGTAGTGGGAGGGATGCACGTCATCCTGGAAAAGAGAGTGGGGTGTGACATGCTCAGTTGTGTAGATAGTCTGAGGAGAAGATGTATGTGTTGTATGTGTGAGGTATGTAAAGCATAGGTAATGTGAAGGGAAGCTGAATGAAAGTATAGTAGCATGCACAGTATTTTCAACACATCTGACTCTTACATCAGCATACAGGTGTGTTGGGCCAAGTCAATGGACTATGTCAAGCTTTTGCCATGCATTTTCCAAAAGACCAACCCATTGAACCCATGATTGACAAACTCATCACCATCATCAATGGTGTATACAAGTTGGGGACACCAACCCAAGAAGACATGATTGCAATCACCATACTCCAAGTGCTATCCCCTGACCATGATCATCTATGTGAAGTCATTGAAGTCATTGAAGCCACAAATGATTTTGAAATCCTGTCATTGCATTTATGGCTTCATAAACATGATGTGCACCTTGCTGAATGGACTGACACCTACATGTCAGGTGAACACCCCATTGTTGTTGCTGCTGTGATGGCTTCTGGCTGCCATCCATCCTGACCCCCACATGTGCCTTGTGTCCATTGCAAACGGACAAATCATGCCTCTGACAAATGCTGGGAGCACTTTGGCAAGCCCAAATGGCTTAAAATAAAATCAAAGAGGAAGCTGATGGCAAAAACACTCCTGGGGTGACAGCATCTATCACTGCCCTGCTGTTTGCTCATGTTGTGGAGCTGGCTGATGCATTGCCATCCAAACATTATGCATTTACAGCTCATGCTCTCCCTTCTGTGAGGTGCATGCTAAGCAGTGAGGTCACAACTGAAAGGAAGGGGGATTGGCAAAGGATTGAGACAATACACCTTAGAAGAGTCATGCTGTATAGTGGATATCTCAGATGTATAAAGCTAAAGAACTATCTACTACATGAGATTCCTTATATACTACATGGATCGGTGCATGGATCATGCGCTGTCACTGTAGGGTAGGCATATGTAAACAAGATGTGCAGCATCTGTGAGAAGTATCAGTAAGCAATGCACAGCATTGCACTGCATCAGTAAGTGTCTGTGTGAAATGTAGTCATAAATGTACAGTAAGTGGCCTGATGACTAAATGGACATGAGTCATAGATAATTGTGATAAGATCTATCGATGATCAGATAAGATGAGATAAGATATCTCTAGTAGATCTTGAGCAATAAGGATGAAAGAAATTGTAAAATGAAAGGAAAAATAAGTACATTCTGACAAATACCCCCCTTCTTAGGGCAAGATGACTCAACAAGCAGTAGAAACTCCTGTAGATCCAAAACCTTTGTCTCCATGTTGTGTATTATCCAATGAATCAACTTTTTTGACATTGGCAAGTGATATATGCTCCAGAATCAACTGAGCTACTTGGTCTTTGACTTTGACAATAAAGTCATTGTCACCAAGATTGACCAAAAGAATCTTTACTGGACCATGATAATCTGAGTCAATTACTCCTGCTCCAATATGAATGGAATTTTTGACAGCCAGACCACTATGAGGAGCAATATGTCCATAGCAGTTGTCTGGTATAGCCAAGGAGATTTTAGTATTGACTAATTTCTGGCCATGTGCAGGAATAACAACTTCTGCACTGTAAAGATCCAATCCAGCTGCATGCTCTGATCCTCGAGTGGGTAGAGTGGCCATGTCTGATAGTTGTTTGATTGGAATGGAACAATGTTGAAGTGATCTGATAGTGGTAGGATGTTCAAGGTGGAATTCTTTAACCAGCTTGTGTATGTCTTTGAGCATGATTTGTGCTGGTTCCCAGGAATTTTCATCTTCTGGGTAATTTTTCCATTTGATAAGATATTGAACTAGTCTGCAATATTTCCTGCTATTTAAGATCTTTTCGACTTCATATTGTTCAACATTGTTCTTTATGATTGGTGGAGGTGGTGGTTTGACAATTTGTTCCAGAATATCGTTTAGAGAATATGGCAGTAATTTGACGACATGGAAGACTGGATGTATTTTCATGGACTTGGGTAGTGCTAGTTTGTATGCATTGTTTGAAAGCACTTTGGTAATTGAATATGGGCCAAGTCTTTTATGATCCAATTTCTGAGTTGGTTGTCCTGTCTGTATATTAGATGCATCTAACCAGACTTTATCTCCAATTTGATATTTGGGAGTTTTTCCCTTGTGTGTGTCATAGTACTTCTTCATATCATCAGCCACTCTCTTTAGTGCTGATTCTGCATCTTCCCTCATCCTCTTCAACCCTTCAATGAAAATTTCTACCAAATCAATAGTGGATGTCTTGCCCAGTTCAAATCCCATTCATGGATTTTGTCCAGAGTTCAACATGAAAGGAGAATATTTGGTGGAAGCATTAACCCTGTTATTGTAACAGAATTCTGCCATAGGTAACCAATTCATCCAATCTGATTGACAATGGTCTACAAAGATACAAAGGTACTGTTTGATTTCTTGATTGATTCTCTCTGTTTGACCATCTGTTTGTGGATGATAGGCTGTAGACAAGGCTGTCTTGATGCCTAATAATCAGTTTAACTCCTTCATCATCTTGGAAGCAAATTGAGGACCTCGATCAGATAAAATCTTTTCATGTAGTCCATGATGTTTCCAGATGTTGTCTCTGAACAATCTTGCTACGCCCTCTGCTGTTATGTTGGATGTAGTTGCCATAGTATGAATCATTTTTGAAAAACAATTGATGATCACTAGGATTGAATTGTATCCTTGACTGTCTGGCAATTGCGTAATCAGATCTGTGGAAATAATTTGCCAGGGATAAGATGGTATTTTGTTTGGGGTAAGTTCTCCTTGTGGTTTTTGTGTGATTGTTTTTGTTCTTTGACATATGTCACAACTTTTGACATATTTTCCAACATATGCAGCCATTCCTTTCCACCAAAATGTTCTTGACACTATTTCTAATGTCCTCCATTGTCCTGGATGTCCTGTGATTGGGGTGTCATGACATTGCTTGACCACTTCTGCTCTGCAGCTATCTGGGACAAGGATTTTGTCTTTGTATGTGAGTAATCCTTGTTTATTTTGTCCCCAACCAGCTATAGTGGCTGTCTTTGCTTCATCTGCTGATAATTCCACCCACATCTTGACATCTCCATCTTTCTCCTGTTCATCTGCTATCTTTTGAAGGAGTGAGATATTGTTTGCCATAACTGCTATGGTATGTTTGTCTGTAATCTTGGATGTGCAAGTGCTATCAACAAGATTATTCAGTTTGAAAAATTCTGGTTTTAGCAGTATGACATTCTCGTTGTCATGTTCCACCCCCTCTTTATGATCTGCTCATCTTGAGAGGAGATCAGGTTTGGCCAAACTCTTTCCTGGTCGATGGGAAAGGTGAAAGTTGAACCTAGAAAGAAACAGGGACCATCAGGCCTGGTGATGGTTTAATTTCTGGGCACTCATAAAGTACTCTAGGTTTTTGTGATCTGTGAGGATCTCAACAGGACTATCTGTTCCTTCTAGATAGTGTTGCCATTGCTCCAAGGCATGTATAACAGCTAACATCTCTTTGTCATAGATGTCATAATTTCTCTCTGCTGGTGATAACCCTTTGCTGATATATGCAACTGGATGCCACTTCTCATCATCTCTCATCTGTGATAACACTGCACCTGTAGCATAACCTGAGCTGTCTGCTTCTACAAGATAGGGGTGGTTTGGTTCAGGGAAGACTAAAACAGGTTTTGAACATAATGCTGTTTTAAGGTTTTCAAACGAGTCTTTTTGTTCCTGTTCCCAACACCATTTGCTATCTTTTTGTAGTAAAGCATTCAGTGGCTTTGCTAGATCAGAAAATCCTTGAATAAAATGACAGTAGAAGTTGGTGAAGCCTAGGAAAGAGTGGACTTCTGTGACAGAGGTTGGAGTGAGCCATTCTGCTATCCCTTGAACTTTGACTGGATCCATCATGATTTTGTCAAAGGATATTTTGAGGCCAAGATAGTCTATTTCTGTCTTCTCAAAGTTGCACTTTTCAGGTTTCAAGTACAGTTTGTTGTTGCATAATATTTTGAGGACTTCTTCAACTATGAGGTGATGTTCTTCCAAAGTCGCTGTGAAGATGAGGATATCATCCATGTAGACTACCACGTTGCCCTTGGCAATGAGTTCTCTAAAGAGATGATTCATCATAGTTTGGAATGTTGCAGGTGTTGAAATACGGTAACATGAGTTCTATACATATATATTTTCATTCGGCATGTCCCTTACCATACACACATATTCTCCACATCTGTCACTTCCCACACCACATATATTCCGGCTGACGCACGTCCCTCACATACATAGGCATCCTTATACTCTAGGATTGCATCTCCTCCCCAACCTTATTGACTTCCACTATATATGGCACAACTCCCACTCGACATCTCCTCAGTCATCGTCTTCAGACAACTGAGTGAGTACCTTCACCACACACGTCCCATATCTCTATTCACATACCTTGCAGCTCTCTCTCTTACTTGTGACAATGTTCTGTTGTTCACAACCACTTATTACCACTGCAGGTTAGCATACCAACACTTAGTTGTCGTCTTCAGACAACTGACTCTCTCTCTTACTTGTGACAATGTTCTGTTGTTCACAACCACTTATTACTGCTGCAGCTATGTTGCAATACCTCTTAGCAGTTACCATTATATGTGTTGTCTGCCATAACCTGCGCGATCAGCAGGGCTATTGGTGAGTCCAAAGAACATAACAAGAGGTTCATATAATCCTTTGTTGGTAATGAAGGCAGCCTTCCATTTGTCTCCTTCTTTGATTCAAACATTGTTATATCCCCATCTGATGTCAAGTTTGGTGAAATATTTGGCCCCTTTGAGTTTGTCTATCAATTCCGAGATAAGTGGTAATGGATAGGAATTTTTGATAGTGATTTCATTGAGGCATTGATAATCTTGAATTGGACATAATTCACCTGACTTCTTCTTGATAAAGAAAAATGGAGAAGCCATAGGTGATTTGGATGTACATATACATCCAGATTTCAGATTTTCTTCAATAAATTTCTCCAACTCTTGTTGTTCGACAAAAGAAAGATTGTACACCTTCCCCATATGCATCTTTGCATTGGGTTTCAATTCAATAGTGTGATCCCATAGTCGCTTAGGAGGCAGTTCATCAAAAGATTCCTTTGCAAAGACTGACTTGAACCCATGATATGCTTTTGGTACTATGTCTTCAAATGATTTTTTTTATCTTTTTCTTTTCTGCCTCTATTGTGAGATCCTGGGATATATTTCGAATTGCAGCATCCTTCTCATCATCTCCTATCATGATGCAGAGGATGCGATCTCCTTTCTGAACTTCATTGTCATCATCATCATCCACTTCCACTATTTTTGGTATTTCTTGTTTCAAATTTTCTGTCTTCTTCTTCCATTCTTTTCTTTCTTTGACTACTTGTAAATGACATCTTCATGGGCATCTGGTAAATGAAATGATTCCTGTATTCCAGTCTATTTCTGGATTGTGAATTTTAAGCCAGGTTTCTCCAAGTATAAGATTGACTTTTCCTAGTCCTGTGATGCAGAATGTTGTTCTTTCTGTGTGATTTTGGACCTTGACTATTAAATCCACTGTTTCTTTGATGGATCCTTGTTTGTTTTCTGTTCCATCTACATTATAGACTGGTATAGTGATTGGGAGTTTCTTGGTGTTAAGATGATTTGTTTTCACAAATTCTTTGTCTATGTAACATGTAGTAGCTCCTGAGTCTAGGAGAGCTTTGATTGTTACAGTTTGCCCATTCTCTGGTACCTTGATCTCTACTTTGACCATGGGTAAATCCGTCTTTGTTCCCATGATCACATGCTTTTCTTTTTCTTGAGAGGGCATACTCTCATATGTCTCTTTCTTCTCAGTCTTTTTCTCTGATGCAATGTTGTTAAATACTATTTTGTCAATAGGATTGCATACATTTGCATGATCAACAGTGCTATTGTTTGGAGTAAGTACTGAAAACATATTTTTGGACAGTCCAGCAACATCTACTGGCCATCCTTCACAAAACCCAAATTCTTCCTCCTTTCTCCCTCATCAAAGATTAACTTCTTGAAGTCGACTGTAGACATCTGTCTAATTTCTTCATGAATTTCTCTGATGTTCCTTCTTTGGGGGCAAACAATTGCCCTATGACCCTCTTTCCTGCAATTGAAACAAATGAGAGGTCTCCTTCTCTGTGCCACATCTACGTCCATTGATACCATCACATTACTCACTTTCTGAGTGCTAGTGTTTGGCTGAAGATTGGCTTGTTGTGTATATTTGGGGGTCCATTGTGATGTTCCCCTAGACTGCATAAGTTGGCGATATTCTCACATATGCCTGTCTGTTTGTTGTGCTATCTTCTGCCATTCTAGGTAGGTGACAGGGAGTGGGTTGATGTTGTAGATTCATCCCAATAGGTCACTATTTAACCCTCTTTTGTAGCAGTCTATGAGCATGTGCTCATCGTAGAGTGTTTTGACTGCTAGCAAGAGAAAGTCTGTAGTATATTCCTCTGCTGTCTTTCCTAATTGTCTCAGTTTATGCAGGGCTTGTTGTACGGTATGTGCTTCATCTGGGTCTCCAAACTGCTCTCATAATTTTGCATCAAATCTCCATGCTTCTGCCAATCCTCCTATCATATAGGAGAGGGCATAGGTGATTTGATTGCTGTCCAACCAGGTTTTGTTTGCTGCAAATACTAAAAATAATTCTTGGATAAATGAGTCAAGTTTGTCTTGCTTCCCTGAGTATGCTGTAGGTGCAGAAACTTTTACCTGGTGTTGGGCAAATATGTGGGCCGATTGGATGTTTGGCTGGCCAGAGGAACTGGTGGGAATAGCTGGGTGGACTATCAAAGGTTGGGCTTGTTGCCACATCATTGTGGTGATGTCCTTCATATTCTTGGCTATTTCTGCCATTGTAGTTCCCAGACTGATTATCATGTTGCCTTGTTCCTTCTGTATGTGCTGCTGCTTCATCTGATCATTCATCATCTCCATCACTTCCTCTACATCTAGTAGTCAAAGCCTTCTTGTTTCATCTGCTTCTCTCCTTTCCCTTTCTCATTCTACTGAGGAATCTTTGACCATTGGTGCTGGTTCCCTCATTTCCCATGTGCTCAGCCCTGGTTGCATCATCATTCATTTCTAAAGATGAATGCTTGGGGGAATGAATTTCTATATGGGCTGGAGTGATCAAGGTAGTCTGGAAAGAAATGCCAAGGGAATTCCTCAGGGTGGTCATTATAATAGGGGTTATGGAGATGGAAGAACCAAATTGCCTGTTGTTGTCTGTAGTTGCAGGCATTGGTGTGGAAGCAGAGGAGAGCAATAGAAGTTGACTGATGAGTTGGTGATGGAAGAGTGCTGAACCTGGCATAGGATTTGCCAGATTGAGTTCTCTTTTCTGAGTGTAGAATGTGTGGAATGGTGAAAATAAGATTGTGCAAAGTGAAAACTCACTATTCCTTTTTCAAGGGAATAGGCCTTTCAACACAAAATGGAAAGTGGGAGTATGAAAGTAGGTACTAGTGTATATGTGCTACTAGTACTATAAGAGAGACTTTGTTATGGTAAAAAGGTATAGTATTCCTGGTCTGAATGGTTGTCAGGAGGTTTTGTGATGCCCCACTAAGTGGTAGACACCCTAGCACTACTTGCTGAGGCAATATATGGCCTGGCGCTGCAGCTGAACTATGAAAAACAGAGACCTAATTACAATACAATGCTCTCTTGAGCAAGGAGGGAGGGGAATAGTGGTTTGAGATGTGAGAGGGGAAGTGTGTTATGTGAGGTCACTGATGTGGAGCTTTATACAATTGTGAGGTGCACACTAAGCAGTGAGGTCACAACTGAAAGGAAGGGGGATTGGCAAAGGATTGAGACAATACACCTTAGAAGAGTCATGCTGTATAGTGGATATCTCAGATGTATAAAGCTAAAGAACTATCTACTACATGAGATTCCTTATATACTACAAGGATTGGTGCATGGACCATGCACTGTCACTGTAGGGTAGGCATATGTAAACAAGATGTGCAGCATCTGTGAGAAGTATCAGTAAGCAATGCGCAGCATTGCACTGCATCAGTAAGCATCTGTGTGAAATGTAGTCATAAATGTACAGTAAGCGGCCTGATGACTAAATGGACATGAGTCATAGATAATTGTGATAAGATCTATCAATGATCAGATAAGATGAGATAAGATATCTCTAGTAGATCTTGAGCAATAAGGATGAAAGAAATTGTAAAATGAAAGGAAAAATAAGTACATTCTGACACCTTCCACTGACACCATCTATGCCTGCAGTGTGACTGAACCTCATTTGAGCTTGGCCACATTTCACCTTGATAGTGGTGCCAGTCTTCACTGTTCTCCAGTGTGCTCTGACTTTTGCAAGTTTGCAGACATTGCTCCATGCCCCATCAAGGGCATCTCTGGCAAATGCATTTACACTACTGGTGTTGGGAAGATTCTACTGTATCTAGCAACTGGACAAACATTGCTCATGCAAGATGTCTTGTATGTCCCCCAAGTTGCAATGCATCTTGTCTCTATTGGCAGACTGTGTGATCACCAATATGCCATCATGTTTGCCAAATCCTCTTGTTCCATCTCACTGGCAACAGGTGATCAGCCTGTGATCACAATTGGTATATGGCTACATGTTGTGCACACTCAGCCAAGTTTGCAAACCTGGCACCACCATCTTGGACATATCAATTATGACTATGTGTGATGTATGGTCCATGACCACCTTGTCTTAGGTATGCCCACTGACATCTCACATGCCCCACAACCCTGCACACATTGTATTCTTGGTAAACAGCATAAAACCCCATTGCTGACCACCTGCACTGGCTCTTGTGCTACCCAGCCTCTTGAAATTGTATTTGCCAACATCATGGGTCCAGAAGATGTTGCCACAGTGGGTGGCTACTATTATGCCCTTAACCTCATAGACAATTTCTTGCACATGTCCTGCACATATTTACTGTGTAATAAATCTGATGTGATCCCTGCATTCAAAGATTGGCAAGCAGTTGTGGAAAGGCAACAACATGCAACACTGGGATGTTACCAGACTGACAATGGTGGTGAGTTCATGAGTTCTGGTTTCAAAGGCAACCTGTGAACCCATGGCATCACACATCAATATTCAGCCCCATACACTTCCATGCACATGGGGGAAGTTGAGCACTCCCATCACACACTTATGGACCATGTGTTTGCGGAGGTTATGACAGACAACAACTATGAGCAATAAAGGGTAAAGGTCCTCCCAGCATGGGAGGAAACATGGTAGCATTGCTGCAGTGAGTGAGATGAGGTGTGACAGTAGATGGGTGCCACAACATAAGAGTGAGAGCTGCAGGGGAAGTGAGAAGATGTAACAGAGGTGTAGGAAGTGACGGTACTCACTCAGTGTTGGTGAAACAACAACTGAGGAGACGTATAGTAAGTATACATCTTTATATAGTGAAGAGAAGTAAGGTTGGAGAGGAGAGCTAATCCTAAAGTACAAGGATAGCTAAATATGTGAGGGATGTGTGTTGTCTGGAGTGCATGTGGAGTGGGAGTGGGGTGGAATCCCAAAGGGTTGTGATGATGTAGTAGTGGTGTGTCATTTGGTATGTAATGTGTAGGTAATGGTGGAGTGAAGGAGATGCTGAGCGAAAAAGGTGGATAGATGTACAGTAAATATTCAACACCATGTGCATGTGATCCAATCTGACATTGTGCTACCACCCTCTTTGTGGGGTGAATGTCTCTTAGTGGCTTGTTATCTGAAAAACCAGATGCTGATGCATGCAAATATGGACTATGCCACTCCCTACACTCTCTGGCATGGCAAGAAGCCAACCTTAATGGATTTGTGGGGACTGGGCTGCAAAGCCTTTGTCCTCATCCAAGACCAGTACAACCCCAAGATCTACAACCAGAGTCTTGAGTGTGTCCTGGTAGGCTATGCCCCCTCTTCCAAAGCTTATCACTGCTATCACTGTGCATCTGGATGCCTATATACCACCCACAATGTCATGTTCATTGAATCCCATGACATTGCACCTGCATCAACCCTAACCCAACCCTTGACCCCTCAGCCTACATCACCACTTCCAAACCCTCTCAATGATGATGATGATGATGATGATGATGATGAGACACATATCCCATCCACCTTGATGCCTACTACCACCTCATTGCCACTTTCCACCCCACTGCCATCCCTCCATGCACCTCTGATGCCTCCTGCACCATCACCACAACCACTGTGCTGCAGCTCCCACATCCCTGTGCCCTCCTTATGCCTTCACAAAGCTCAAGTGCAACTACCAAGTCTGCCTGCTCACACCTGTCAATGCCCAGACTTTGCCAAAGCTGCAGCCCTCACAGCTGATTTACAAACACAAGACCTGTGCACATGGGCTGACATGCAGGCTTCCCCCCATGCAGTGCAATGGAACCATGCATACCTTGACAAATTGTCCAGCATGCACCAACACCAGGTCTACAAACTGGTACCCCAGGCTACTGTCCCCTCAGGCCACAAGGTAATTCACTGCCACCCTGTTGGAATGTCCATGGTTTTCGTTCAGCTCCACTTTACCTACACTAACACATGTCCTTATTACATTTTTATCTAACCCACTTAAACCACTACAAACATGTTCTTACAACACGATCAACAAACCCACGTTCTACACTCTGCTTGAACCTTGTTCAATGTACACTACTTATACTCACTTCTGTTGGAAATACTGACAGTAACTGTTCAGCTTCACTCTACCTACACATACACATCTTCTTTACGTCTTACTAACACATGTTCTACTCACTTACTACACCACTACCACGCTCTAGACCATTCTAGACCCACTTACCCACGTTTGTGTAGCACGTACTGCACCCCCACATACAACCCCGCATTAACGTGCCGCCTGAACTCAGTGCAGTGCGCACTATATCTACTACACCCCCCACTTTCTATAGCTCTACAGTATTATATTACAATGTCATACCACGTTTCCCCACTCTGCGCCTTAGTGCGCACCACTTGTTACCATGCTCTCACTATCTACTTCTTCTCTTTCTCCTTGGTTGGCTCGTACCTGCGCTCACAACTTCCCCACTTTCTTACCACTCTTAGACATACATACTATGTCTAAGCACATCACCACACTCTGGAGCCTTGCCTCCACCACTTACCACCACTTATTTGCTGCTGCAAATGTCATTGTCCTCTTCCTCTCTCTGGTTGGCTCATTCCTGTGCAGACACACCCCATATTCAAACTCAAGTGGGATGAGGCCAACAACCCAATATGCTACAAAGTCCAACTCATTACACAAGGTTTCATGCAGGTCCCAGGCTTAGACTACACTGACACTTACTCCCTCATCACTTGCCTTGAATCCCAATGAATTGCCCTTCACATCACTGCTGTGCATGATTGGGAAATTGAACAACTGGACATCAAAACCACCTTCTTGCATGGTGACCTGGAAGAGGCAGTCTGGATGGAGCAACCTGTGGGTTTTGAAGAGTGCCTGAATGACAATATGGTCTGGCTGTTGCTCAAAGGCATTGATGAATTCAAACAGGGTGGCTGTACCTTCAATAAACCCTTGCATGCCACACTCACCTCATTAAGATTTGCTTGCCTCAGTGTCAAATGGAGTATCTACTGCCATGCCACCCACCATGGCAAAGCCATCATCATCATTCATGTTGATGACATGAATGCTGCCATGGACTCTGGCAATGAATTGCAACACATAAAACACCAACTCTGCATGAGATTTGACCTAGTTGAACTGGGACCTGTCAAATGGCTGGTTGGCATTGCTATCATGCAGCACCAATTGGCCCACCTGATATCTCTCTCACAACTCACTCTCATCAACACAATCATTGCCCAATTCAACATGACTACCATGCATCCTGTTTCTATGCCATTAGATCCCAATGTCACACTCACACATCTCAATTGCCTGACCAGTACTGAAGACTGACATGTGTCAAAATCTGAGTCACTGTCAGGCCCAGAGTCTGAGGAAATGTTGGTACTGGATGGCTGTGGTAGAAGCGATGCTTATGGAGTGGGACCTGTAGGGATTGGTGTAGGGGCAAATGGAAAAATTGATTTGTCAAACACAGCATTGCGGGAGATGATGATCTTTCAGGTTTTGCAGTCCCAGAAATGCCAGGCTTTGGAACCAGGTTTGCATCCAACAAATACCTTTTGTGCATGGATCAAGTTTGTTCGTTGCTCCACAGGTGTTGCTACATATGACAGACAACTGAAGGTGCAGAAGTATGATAGATCCGGGGTGTGGGCTGCCATTCACAGGTAGTAAGGGGTGTGCCAGTTATGATTGCACTGAGGAATTCTGTTATAAATCTGGATGGCATATGTGAGTGCGTACTCCCAGAACCCTCACAATACTGAGGTGCCATGTAGCATAGATAGCACTGAGTTGATTATTGTGCAGTTCCAACATTCTGCATGGCCATTTTGTTGCAGTGAGTAGGGTGCCATAAGGTTGTGTGAGACTCCTGCCTGCTCAAGTATGTGTCATACTGTGTGGTTCAGGTACTCCCCACTGTGATCTGTGCACAATACTTTCAGCTTCCATGACATTTGCATTGTGGCCCAGGTGAGAAAAGCAGTTAGGGCTTGGGAGAAGCCATCCTTGGATTTCAAAGTGTATGTGACTGTGTGTCCTGAGAAATTGTCAACAAACAATGTGAAGTAGAGTGATTGCTGCATGGATGCAGTTGCCATTGGTCTGACTAGGTTGCTGTGGACCAAGTACAAAGGTTGTAGTGTGCATTTAGATGATGGACAGAAGGGTTTTTGTGCAAGCTTGCCAAAAGTGCATCCAGCACATGGTGAAGGAAGGTTTGGTGAGTGCTGGTCAACCATGAAACCAGAGACAGACACTGAGTCATGTAGCCTTGTGAGGAGTGACTGCAGGGTGTGTGCGAGCCTACAGTGCCAAGTTGCATAGGAGGGTTCAAGGGTGCTGAGGGCTGCAAGGGCTGAAGATGAGGTGGTGGTAAGTTGCAACCAGTAGGTTCCACTGCACGTGGTGCCCACTGTGCATGTTGTGTCATCTTTGTATATCCTGCAGGCATGCTTTGAGTAGGTTACCATGAGGTCCTTGCCCATGAGTTGCAGGATTGAAAGAAAACATGCTCCAGCATGCAGGGCATAAAGTACACATTCCAGGGTGATATGGCATTGTTTTCTGTCGACAATGGTCATTCCTTTGATGGTCCTGACCCCGAGATATGGTATAGTGTTGTTATTTCTGAGGCAGATGGAACCTGGGGTGTTGAGGACAGATCCTGACACAAAATCAGTGGGATGAGGGCTGATATGGTTGCTAGCACTGCTGTCAAGCATCCAGTCATTGCACGCAAAGAAATAGAACAAACTGGAGGGTCCTGCTCCCATAACATTCAGAGTAGACGGTATAGATGGTGGTACAGGAGGTGGTGGAGGATTGATGACAACAGCATTAACAGTAGATGACTTAGTAGTTCCTCCTCCCCTATCCTTCTTTCTTTCTGGGTGAAGTATCCAACAAAAATCATCTGAGTGCCTGCCAGGACCACATTTAGTGCAGGTGTATCGATTTAACTTGGGTTTGCCATGCAAGGTAAAGCCAGAATGGTTGGAGGTGAATGAGTTAGTGGCTGATGAGGTCAAGGCCATTGCTGGTGTGTGCTGCATGACTGAAAGGATAGAACCAGAGGTGCCAGTGAGTTGGTCTGACTTGTTGATGATGTGCACATGCACGTCTTCAGGAGTGATGTCATCAAGGGTGTCATTCAATGTGATGTATGCAGATACCACATTAGACCATGAATCTGGTAAGGTGGTGAGTAGGATAATGGCAAAATCGTTGTCACTTATCATGGGCTCACAGTCAGCCAGTTGAATTTGCATGAGTTTGAGTGCATCAAGTTGCACTATGAAGGATGAATGTGTGTTAAACTTGAATGTTTGAAGCTCATGCAGTTTGGTGAATGTTGCTATTGTGCCAGGTGTTCTGTATTCTTTCTTGATGATGGACCAATTGCGTGACATGGTGTTGGTGTCTGATAGTAAGTGAACATGAGTGGGGCCAATGTATAAGCTTATGTAGGCCATTGCTATGTTGTCTTCATCATCCCACTTTGCTCTTTCTTCTTCATTGATAATTTTGCTCTTGTTGTGTTGAGTAGTAGTCTTCACTTCTCCATTTGGTAGGGTTTTGGTGTCAGTGATTTTCTGGTATTTTGGAGTTGGTAGAACCATTGAGGGGAGGTATGGTGGTTTTTGGCAAGGTGACTGCTGAGACAGTGGGGAAGAGGGTGAGAGCAAGTATTGTGATGCTGATGTAAGCTATTGCACAAGATGAGTTTGCTCCTGTGTGCTGGGCAGGGCCCATAACCTGTGCATGCAGGGCATGGGAGACAATTGTGATCATGATGAAGGTCATCACAAAGATATACCAAGTGGCCAGTGGCCACAGAGTAAGAGGCAGGCACATCCTGCAGCAGAGTATGGGATGTTGCAAACACAGTAAGGTGATGCAACATGGTTCAAGTACATCAGACTTGTAGTGAGACGTCTGAGGAGTTTGTAGTGTAGAGTGTCTATCTTATAGTAAAGGTGTGTACAGTTGAAGTGGAGTGTAAGTGTAGAATACAACAGCTACTATAATGAGAGGGAACACACATTGTCCCTGAGAGATGAGTGGTGTGTGAGTCCTCAGATATGTAGTATGTGATCCAAGGAGTATGGTAAGCTTATGAGTTGTTGCATAGTGAAGTGGAGCCGAATGGAAGGAATAGTGTACATGTGATTAGAAGAGTGTGGTAAAGAGAAGAGTGTGGTAAAGTCAACAAGAGATGCTCTCTAAGGTGCAGCGAAGCACAACATGGATGGGGGGGTATAGGATAATCATCACTGAACATGGGGAGCTGACACCAGAAAAGGGGCAGAACATGACTGGGTGAGATTGAGGGATGGGGCACAGGGATGCAATGGATGGCAAGCATAGATGCAAGGCTGGAATGGGTGAACTGGAGGGTGAACTGGAGGGCAGCAATAGGAACAAGTGGCAAAATTAGAGTGGGGGGACAGAAAAAAAATGAGAAGGTAGTGCTGATCATAGAGGGAATAGGGAAAGGCAAAATAGAGTGGGAATATGGTGGTAGAGAGTAAAAGGGCACAAAGGATGAGGAGAATGGAGTCTGTTTTTTTTTTTTTCAGTGAGAGAAAGAAAGAAAAAAAATAGTAAATGTGAAAGGGAGCAAAAAATGTGGAAGGAGGGTGAAAAGACACACAGCAAGTGTGAAGGTGCAGGTACTCCAGCCCTAAACCAAGGAGCATGATAAAATTGACAGTCATCAATAAGCTTCATCAACACCATCTTCTTCAGCTGTTGCCCATCCACTAACATGTCTTGTGTATCATCCTTCACTGCTACCTCCTCCAACCACACACTTTTGCATCTGCGAGCATGCATGCATATGATGCTCAACAAGTGGCAACAAGGTGAAGGGCTTATTGAAGAAGGTTACTTGGAAAGGGCACACTGACTGTAGAAAGAAGAGAATAATATTCTCAGTCTCTTTGTAGAGGACTGAGGGAAAAGAAAAGATGTGAAGGAAAATTTCTGTAACTAATGGGTCTGTCTGTATTGTCCCTGAGTCCCATGAGAGGTCTGTGTGGTGCAGCCATGCAGTCACACTTTTGTGCATTTGCAGTTGCACACAGTCACTGTAAACTCCAACATGCCCACTCAGCTAGTGTGCCAGTGGATGCCCATGCCAGAGCAGAACTGCTCATGCTTCTGCCATGCCAACCCCTTTGTCAGCACATCTGCAACCTGCTCACCCATTGGAATATACTCCAACTCCAGTTCCCTACCAGCATACTTCTCGTGTAAGAAATGACTAGTGTAAAAACCTGTTGCATTGCAACATTGAATTATAAAGCATCATCTGTGAAAGTATACATAGCTTATTGCAACAGAAAATAAAAGAAAATAATACTCTATCTATCTACAGACCATTTCCAATTGCCTCTCCAGCTATGGAGTAGAGACCTATGCTATTGGATTGCAACATTAACTAAGGCAGACATAGTTAAATATTCCTCACCAATGTCCCTATCCTATCCTTGTCCCTGCCCATCCCTGTCCCCATCCCTAGTGTAAAAACCTGTTGCATTGCGACATCAAATCATAAGACATCATCTGTGAAAGTATACACAGCTCATTGCAACAGAAAATAAAAGGAAATAGTACTCTATCTATCTACAGACCAAGTCCAATTTCCAGACCAATGCCAACCCACAGATTAATTGTAATTGGCTCTCCAGCTATAAAGTAAAGACCTTTGCAACATTAAGTAAAGCAGACATAGTTAAATGAGTTGCAACATTCCTCACCAATGTCCCTGTCCCTGTCCCTATCCCCATCCCCAGTGTAAAAACCTATTGCATTGCAACATGGAATAATGGGACATCATCTGTGAAAGTATACATAGGTTGTTGCAACAGAAAATATAAGGAAATAATACACTATCTATCTACAGACCAAGTCCAATTTACAGACCAACCCCAACTCACAGACCAATTCCAATTATCTCTCCAGCTGTAAAGTATAGACCTGTTGTATTGCATAATTGACTAAATAAGACAGAATCAAATATTTATGTGTGATTATTATACATAAGTTGCAACAGACCTTGTGAATGTCCCCATCCTGTCCCCATCCTGTCCCCATCCCTATTGATCATCACTGGCTATCAGCCATGAAAACCCATACCCATAGCAATGATGGCATGTGGTAGTATTGTATGTTATAAATAGATAGAAGGACAGAAAAAAACACCTCTTAAAACTGCAAAAACACAAAGCAAAATAGAAATATCAACTGTATGGTCACTATTGTAGACTGGAAAACCAATAGAATCATATTGTTGCAGGTGGATTGTATTGACAATGATCACTACTCATCCATGTCCTTGTCTGAACATTCTGCCCAACATGTTATTGTTTAAAAAGATGGTATGAACAGAACTTACCAAGAGATTTGCAAAATGTGAAGATAGAGTAAACACCTGTTAGATTGAAATATCAACTAATAAGACATGATCACAGTTGAAGATATATGTAGCAACACAGAATAAAAGGAAACAATGATAGATAAGCAGAAGTAGATGAACAATAGACAGAAAGCTGAATATAATTGATAGTTCTGTTGTAGGGAAGTTGAGGGTTCCTATATGAGTTGAGGATGAATGAAAGAAAGGAAAAATGTGGCACATGGTGCAGCGGCAGTGGTGTTGTTATATAAGGTTCTTCACCAACTTTCCTATCTTCGGATTTCCAGACTTTGTGTTACATTTACTTATATCTTTATTTGTGCTCATGCGTTTGACTTGTTACTTTACATGTACATGTGGCACACTCTTATAGTTCATACTCCGCAGTTACGTGCAGTTTAAAGGAGTCCTTGGTGGCACAACTAGTTCTTTCTCTAGTTGCTCACTTTGGACTTCAGGTACTGTACTTATCACTCTGTCTCTTCTTTCCCTTAGTTGCTCACTTTGGACTTCAGTCCCCCACTTAGTGTGGTGTCTAGAGTAACCTCTGTTGCAATCCACACAAGTCCTTTATTGTCCTTTAACAAGTGGCACTGTTCATACTGTGGTGGCATGGGCAGCAAAGGGCCACACACAGGTGGAGACCCCAGATGTGGGTGGAGACCCTGCACATGGGTGGGGTAGGACACCTTGCATGGGTGGTATGGGACCATGTGTGGGTGGTAGGAGACCCCATGTACACAGGTGGTAGGGGACTGCATACATGGGTGGGGTAGGACACTGTGTGCATGGGTGGTAGGGACCACATGTGGGTGGGGTTGGAGACCCCATGCGTGGGTGGTAAGAGACCCCATGCACACAGGTGGTAGGGACCACATGTGTGGGTGGTAGGAGACCCATATTGCCCATGCATGGTGTCCTACCACCCATGTGGTCCCTACCACCTGTATGGTGATGCAGGCAGTTCTGATCAACACCAGTGAGCCCACATGTGATCCATCCAAGTTGCTGCTATCCCTGTAACCCAAATGCAGATACATAACAAATAAAATAAAATAAAATAAAATACAAAAGAAAATACATACTGAGGCTGAAATGGGCATGTAGGCACAAATGTGGGATGTACCGATCATTCTTGGCCACTACCCTGACCAAGAATTTTACCAAGTGAATGCCCAATCAGCACTGGAGCTGCTGGGCATAACATTGGTGAGCTGTTGCCCATGCAGCTTGGATCCCAACCAGGAATAGGTGCTGGCAGGGTGTTGGGCTGGGGGCACTGGCTGAGGTGGATGAGCATTGGCAGCCAGTGCAAGGTGAGTCAGAGCCAGCAGTACACACACACATCCTCCTGCTGCTGCATGAGCAGCACATCATGGTGTAGCTGCAGGGCCACACAGTCTGTTGGGGTAGCACATGAGTATGCAGCATGTCCAGCAATCAACTGCAGGGCAGAGGGTGCACACCAGTGAGTTTCTGGACATGATGGTGTGTGCTGTGTGTGACTGGCATGACAGCATGCAGCAGTCAGCCCTGTGACTTGTAGCTGAAAGAGACAGGACACACACACCAACTTGTTGTCAGCAGATGACCATGCACACCTGGCCCACACAAACTGGTGTTGCTTGCACTTGAAGCCCCAGCATGAGCATCATGCTGCACCAGAAGCCCCCTGCATGCCATCCATGTGGTATATCAAGAAAAAGGCACAAATGTGGGGATGTACCCATTGTTCTCTGCCACTACCCTGACCAAGCATTTTACTGAGAAAAGTGCTGGTCTTTGCCCTGATGGAAGACTTTGCACCCTAGCAGCAACATCAGTGCATGGTGTACAGGATCAATGCTGCAGAAGACAGGGTATATATATCAATAAAAGACACAGACCTTGACTGCCATGATGTCACATTGACCAGGCATGGGATTGGTGAACACTCACTTGGTGCTGGAGCTGCCAGGCATGACAGCAGTAAGTAGTTGCTTGTGCAGCTTGGACCTTGACCAGGAATAAGTGCTGGTGGGGTGCATGCTGTTTGAACTGCAGCCGTGCAGGTGAGTAAGGGGCCATGTGCTGTTGACACAGCAGTGACATGGGCACACAGATGGGCACAGAAGAATGGACATACCAATGTCCCCTGTCATCTTCAGTTGACACAGGTACCAGTATAGCAGCTGCATGGGAGGGAGGGTGTGTGGCTGTAGGGCCAGATAGTCTGTGGGGATAGTAAATCAGTCAGCTTCTACATGCAATCTGTTTTTTCTTATAATACAAAAGATAAGCAGCCAGTCTATGCAGCACATGGTGGTGGTGAGTAGCCAACACATGCTGCATAGTGACAATTGTTGAGCAGCCAGCACATACAACACTTGGCAGTGGTGAGCAGCCAGTATACATGCAGCATGGGGGCAGTGAGCAGCAGTGCGAAAAGCCAGGATGCATGTGCTGGCATGCTGTGTGGCACACTGTGCACATGCCATGATGCTGCACACTGCCATGCACAGATTGTAGCACTGTTATCTGAACCACGTGGGTTTTGTAACTTATGACCATCCTTCCCTAATAATATAGATACCATACATCGATGTGTTTGGTACACACATGAAAGGCCAGATTCTTTGTGATAGTAATGGCAGACTGATTGTCAATTCAGAGTGTCATAGGAGAGTCATGGAGTTCACCAAGCTCAGAAAGGAGGGTGTGAAGCCAGATAGCTTCTTTTACAGTGTGCATGCCTGTGATGTATTTGGCTTCTGTACTAGAGAGCACCATCGAGGCTTGCTTTTGTTGAAGATCTCAGTGCATACTACAATATTTTGTTCAGCTTCCTTCTCCCCATCTACACATGTACTACTTACATACATTGTACATTGCTACTCTTACACACACAATGTACATACTCTGTGCTTCCCCTTGGACTCACACTCCACCTACTTCTCTGGGACAATGCACGTTGATGAGCATCATGTGCACGTAATGCCAGAAAATGACCATCAGCAACATCAGGTGAACACAGCAACATTAACACGCCACACATGAAAATCATCCACAGTCACTATAATCACACATTCACACAGGCGTCAGAAAACAATACCGGGTCGGCCAATGAGGGATAGGACGAATAGGCCAAGGCATGGTCTAGACCCACCAAAGTAACCATGGAGGTACAAGTCGCAAAGTCAGCATTTGGTGTGATTGGTGCTATTCCTCTTTTGCTCATCCACTATAGTATGATACTTTATTTGCTTGCATACAGACTCCACTTCATTTCAAATATCCCTATGATCGACCCTACACTGTAAATTTTCTGTTGTGTTTTGTTGTGCTCCAGTCTTGGAGCTAGGCTTGTATTTAGAAAGAGCATCATCCATTGAAAGGACCAGATTTCCCCCACCCTCAATTTGACTTCTTCTCCCGTCTGAGTCAATAATCAAAAAGTGAGTATCAACCTTCCCTTCATGTGTCTTATTATCGAGAAAAGTGCGCGTTCCCCATAAGTTGCGTTTATCATTGCGTTGCATAGTGTTCTCCATTGCATTCTCCATTGCGTTCTCCATTGCATTGCACTGCATTGCGTTCTCTACTGCGTCACGTTTTGTTTCCACTACATTGGATTCTCTATCATGCTCTCTATTGCGTCATTTTGCATCCGTCTTATCGCATCATATCACCAGTTTATTACCCAAGTCACGTTCCTCTAGTAGCTCTAGTCGAATTGCACTATCACACTTATTGCCCTTAACTACTAATCCTCTCTACTTTGGTGTCTAGGGAACTTTATGGCTCACACCCTCCAGCAATTGCTGTGGTTGTGGTTACTTTCCCCCTTCAGCCTGGCACAGCACATATCAACGTCCCCTTGCATTAGGTAGTTGTTGTACTTTACTTACACACTCCACCCCAACTCTACCCACACTCCACTATATAAGATGGACACTACTGTACGACATCTTACTTCCAGTCTGAGTGAGTACCTTTCTATCCCATCTATAACTTCTCTCACACCTTCCCTGCAGCATACTTAAACCATGTTGCCTTGCCCTACTGCACTTGCAACCACCCACTCTCTGCTGCAGGTTTGTACACACTACTTAGATGTCTTACTTCCAGTCTGACATACTTAAACCACATTGCCTTGCCCTACTGTGCTTGCAACCACCCACTCTCTGCTGCATGTCATGCAACTACCACCATCCCTATTCATGCTAGGGGTTTCATACATGTTTTCAATCATATACATTCTAGTTGCTGTTGTCTTCCATAGCCTGCACACACAGGTTATGGGCCCTGCCCAGTGCATGGGAGGCAATGCAACTTGCTACATTTACATCATCATTGCTCTCACACTCCTAACCCTAATCCCTGTCACTGAAGCTGCAAACTTACCAAAAATCACCATCCCACTGCTTGAAGGCACTACCAACTACAAGTGTTGGGCAACTCTAGTACAAAGCACACTAATTGTCCTGAAAATATGGTATGCCATAGACAATGGCACCCCAATACCAGAATCTGAGAGGTTTGTTGATGAAGAAGCTACAGAAACAAAACCAGAAAAGTATCACTACAGCAAGGTGGTTTTGAACAAAGCAAAAATCAACAAATATGAAGATGACAAGTCCTGCAATGCCTATCTAACTTTATATGCAGGCCCCACCATGGACCACCACATGGACCATGATGACACCACATACAATAACTGGAGAACCCTAAAAAGTGAATACAGCATAAAAGGTGCAATGTCTGTTAGCACAGGGTTTTTTGCTCTTCACCCCAGCACCTGTGCCCCACACTTTCTTTACATAAGCCTGGTCTGTGCGCCACTCTGCCAGTACTTAAAGGCATCTATAGGGACATTGATAGTCCAGTCGAGTACCTTCTCCCTCCCAGTCATGGATGCGCTTATCATTCTTTATTACTCTTACTTTGCAACCATGCTGGTCCTCTTACTTCTGCTTGGGCTGCTGCCCAGCCTGTACCCATGCGCTCACATCAACTCCCTCTAGCCTCCTTGAATGGAGTGCCCCAGCCTCAGGTGAACCACCACACTGAACATCACGCGTTAACAATGTCCACCTTCCACACACTCCAGTCCTTCCAAGAATTCAAGTTCACTGACACTGCACCATCCAGAAAGCAAATTGAGGAGCTCCAACTCACACGCATCAAGCTGACAGACAGCAGAAAAACAGTAACTGACAATGATCTTGCTCTTGTGCTACTCATGGGACTACCTAGCTCCTGGAGCAACCTAGTCTTGGCCTTTCTCACCACTCAACTAGATCTATTCAAAGTCAACAGCAATATTGTTCACAAAATGTTCACCAAAGAATATGACCACCTTCACACAAGTGAACACTCAATTCTTTCATCCGTGCAGTGTATGCACAGATTCACATCAAACCAGGGTTTGACCTCTTCACCCTTATCATTCACAGCTTCCACTTCCTCCAGCTTTATGTCCTGTGGCAAACCAAAGTTAAACTGGTACACTTGTACCAAGTGTAGCCCCAGCAGACATAGTGATGATTTCTGCTGGATCCTGCATCCAGAGAAGAAAAGGGATAGGGGGCAAACTGCTAAGTCTAATGTATCTGCTGCTATTGTTGTCAATCCTCTGCCTGTACCCCCAGACTTGTCCACACTAAATATGATGGTGACATGCCTGGCTGCTTTGTTTTATTTTGATGCCTGAAATGATTGGATGCTTGACAGTGGTGTGAGCAACCACATTAGTCCTCACCCCACTGACTTTGTCAAAGGCTCCATCATGAACACTCCAGGCATCATTCAACTAGGCAATGATACTACAATGGAGTACCTAGGAATCAGAACAGTCAAAGCAACTATGACAGTTGAAGGAAATTCCCAGAAAATAATCCTTCAATGTGTCTTATATGCCCCACACACCAGATCCTGATTCATCTCCATCCCACAACTTACAGCAAAAGGCCTATGAGCCACCTACACCACCCAAGAATGTCACATTTTGAATACCAACACTACACTTGCCATCAACACACCTTGAAACAGTACCTATTGGCTTGTGCTGAACATCACCTCTGACTCATTGCTAGCCTCACTAGCCACTATCAAACCATCCTACAAGATGTGGCACCATCACTTTGCACACACCCCTCATGCACTACTATGAAAACTACAAGACACACAAAGTGTTACTGGCTTCAATGTCGAGCCAACAAGTTCACCTATTCACAGTCCCTGCAGTGGATACACTGCAGGCAAATTAGCATGCCAGCCTTTCCATACCTCAACAAAATGTGCAACTGCCCCACTAGACTTAATCCATTCAGATCTAGTTGGACCCTTACACATCTGATCCATACAGGGATCTGTGAGGTGCATGCTAAGACAGTGAGGTCACAACTGAAGGAATGGAGGATAGGCAAAGGATGGAGACAATACACCTTAAGAAGAGTCACACTGTGTAGTGGATATCTCAGATGTATAAAGCTAAAGAACTATCTACTACAAGAGACTCCTATATATACTACTGGGATTGGCACACAGACCATGTGCTGTCACTGTAGGGCAGGTGTATGTAACTAAGATGTGCAGCATTGCACTGCATCAGTAAGCATCTGTGGGAAATGTAGTCATATCTGTACAGTAAGTGGCCTGATGACTAGAAAGAGATGAGTCATAGATAATTGCGATAAGATCTACTGATGATCTGATAAGATGAGATAAGATATCTCTGGTAGATCTTGAGTGATAAGGATGAAGGAAATTGTAAAATGAAAAGAAAAATAAGTATGTTCTGACAGGATCCTCCTACTTCATGTCATTCATAGATGACTATTCAGGCTTCACTGTAGCTTTTCCCATACCTACCAAAGATGCTTTCTCACACATGCTCACCACCTTCTTGTCATGGGCAACAACACAAACCAATTGCAAGATGAAAGTTCTTCAAAGTGATCAGGGAAGGGAATACCTCAACTCTAGTGTCCACAGTATACTCAAACATGCCAGCATTACACACAACCTCACAGCACCCTATTCACCCACACAAAATGGGCAAGCTGAGTGATGGAATAGAATAATCATCAACTCCATGCTATTGCTCATGCATGGCACAAACACATCAGAAGGATTCTAGGAGTATGTACTGCAGACTGCTGTTCATGTATATAATTGCACCCCACAGCACACCCACAATTAGCTTATGCCCTCACAACTTTGGACTGGTGGACATGCTCCTGATGTTTCTTACTTCTGCACCTTTGGATGCCTTACTTATGCTGTGACCCCTGCTGATCATTGCACAAAACTCAAGCCCTGTGCAACACCAATGGTGTTCCTAGGATATGAACCAGGAACAAAAGCCTGGCGATTCTGGAACAGAACAATGTGACACACAGTAGTGTCGTGTGATGCAGTTTTCAATGAACTAAAATTTCCACTCCATCTGCAGCCTCTACCCACAGGACCTCCTCTGCTGATGTCACTTTTGCCTCAGCCCTATAGTTCCAGCAGCTCCTCACATTCCAAGTCCAACAATGACTTGGATTACAATGCTCCAGCTGGTTCTATAGCAGCTCCTGCAGCCCCAGCTGCTACTGCAACTGCAGATGCACCGACCACCACTGCTCCCACTCCAGCTCTTCTGCCAGCACCACCTGCAATGCCTGCATCACCACCACAAATGCATGGGCCTGCCTTGCCCATCACACTGCCCTCAGTTGCCCTGCCAGTACCTACATGGATGTGCACCACTTGGTTTTCAGACCACATCCCAGGTGTTGTTATGAGGCACTTGCTTTAACACCTCATAATGGTTTTCTTCTTTTTTTCTTTTTTTCTTTTATCTTTCTTACTAGTAAAGTGTAGTATTATTACTACAAGTGTGAGCTTAGCTCCACTTTACTTAGTAAGGACTCACCTTTCCTTTCTCTTTTATAGTACTTAAGTATTTACATACTTAAGTGTGACCTTAGCTCCAAGTACTATATTAGACTTATCTTTTCCTTTTTTATCTTTATTTATTTATTATAACATTTACTTGCTAAGAACTATCATTATACAATTAGCAAGGACTTGTCTTATCTCGTCTTTATTTGTCTTTGTTTATCTCTTGTTCATTTCACACCTGTGGCTAAGTCACATTACTTACACAACAGATGCATCTTACTACACATTACTGTGTGTTACTGTGTATTGCTGTGCAATACTGTGCCTTACTGTGTAACCTTACTATACTTAGGATGCTAGTTTTGTATAAGTAGTTGAAAGACTGGTGGTCTTAAACCCCAGTCTTGTCAACTTCACAATCTAGGGATTCTCCTATACTGCACTTGACCTAAGCTTGCTACAAACTCACTTCATCCTCTAAAGAACCAAGTCTAAGATCTCTAAAGTCACTCTAAGTGTTGCTAAGACATCTTAAAACTCATCACTCTGGATCCTCGTATAGTCATTGGTGGAATCATCCTCATCAATATCTTGTTGATCCCAATCTTCATCATCATTAAGAACATCTATTACACATATCAAGTGCATATTCACTACCTTGTTATCAGGGGTATCATTACAGACATTCCCTAAGACTGTCCAATAGGCCGCTCTTAGCAGGTGTTGTAATACCACACACTGGATATGACACAGACACTGGACATGGGCATGCATGTTGTGCTGCTTTGTCAGGTGAGCCCAAGCCCACATTCACAATGCTGAGTCCTGTCATGCCAGCACCACCACCATCCTCTGCAACTGGCACCCCAGCTCTTGCAGATCCTATCACACCAACTCCACCACCATGCAGGTCTGGCCACACTGTACAATGCCCTGCATGATATGGTGACAGCACATATAGCAGCTGCACCTATGCCAACATACTGCAGGACTCGTTGGATGAGGATGAGAATGCTTTCACCACACCCAGTGCTGGACACTTGCTCTCCACTCTTCTTGCTGTGGCAGCCACCTCAGGAGACCCCCTCACACTGTGCAAAGTTCACACATCACCCAATGCCATGGACTGGGATGCCACATGCAGGTATGAGCTTGCAATGCTTGAAGAGATGGGGACTTGGACCCTTGTAGACTTACCACCCAGCTGAACTGTAATACCCAACAAATGGGTTTTCAAATTCAAGAATGATGGATGCTACCACATGCACCTCATCGCCAAAGGATTCAAACAAGTTCCAGGTGTCAACTATGATGAAGTATTCTCCCCTGTCACATGTTTTGAATCACTCCACTACCTCTTTGCCCTTGCAGCCACACACAACTGGCACATCCACTCAATGGATGTTAAGAGTGCCTTCCTCAATGGGGATGTCAAGGAAGAACTCTACATGGCACAACCACATGGCTTTGAGGTCTCTGACCTCACTGACAAAGTATGCCATCTCCACAAGTCAATTTACGGGCTCAAGCAAGCTGTGTGGCTATGGAATGAGAAGATGGATGATTGCCTTGGCAGCCTACACCTCAAATGCATTCAATCTGACACTGGTCTCTATGTCAAACAGTCAGGCAACTCTTTCCTATTCCTAGTCCTGTACATCAACAATATAACCATCTTTGGGAGTGACCTTGCAGAGGTGCTCAAACTCAAATGAGCACTCATGGCCACCTTTGACATGACTGACTTATGGGAGGCCACAACTTATCTTGGCCTTGAGGCTGCTTGTGACCACACACACCAATCACTCACACTCTGTCAATTGTGATACATGGCTGGTGTCATCACATGCTTCAGAATGACTGGCTGCAACCCCATATTCACTCCCCTGCCACAAGTGTCACAGCTCATCCCATTCAAAGGCATCACCAGTGCCACTTCCTGGTCTGTGTACCAGCAGATCATCAGGAGTCTGATATACACAGCAATTGTCTCCCACCCTGACATTGCTTTCACAGTCAACACCTGTGAGGCACATGCTAAGACAGCAAGGTCACAACTGAAAAGAAGGGGGATTGACGATGAGAGGAGACAATACACCTTAAGAATAGTCATGCCGTATAGCGGATATCTCAGATGTATAAAGCTGAAGAGCTATCTACTACATGAGAGTCTTTATATACTACAGAGATTGGTGCACAGACCATGTGCTGTCACTGTAGGGCAGGTGTATGTAAATAAGATGCACAGCATCTGTGAGAAGTATCAGTAAGCAATGTGCAGCATTGCACTGCATCAATAAGCATCTGTGGGAAATGTAGTCATAAATGTACAGTAAGCAGCCTGATGACTAAATGAGTATGAGTCATAGATAATCGCAATAAGATCTACTAATGAAGAGAAAAATAAGTACGTTCTGACAAATACCCCCCTTCTTAGGGCAAGATGACTCAACGAGCAAAGGAAATCCCAGTAGAACCAAAGCCTTTTTCACCTCATTGTGTATCATCTAAGGAAGTGACTTCTTCGACTTTAGCCAGAGATATGTGCTCTAGGATCAATTGAGCAATTCAGTCTTTGGTATTGACAATAAAGTCAATATCACTGAGATTGACAAGTAGAATCTTTACGGGTCCATGATAATCTGAGTTGATAACTCCTGCTCCAATGTGAATTGAATTTTGACAGCCAGTCCACTGCGAGGAGCAATATGTCCATAGCAGTTGTCTGGTATAGCCAAGGAGATTTGAGTATTGACTAATTTTTGACCATGTGCAGGAATGACAATTTCTTCTGCACTGTAAAGATCTAGTCCAGCAGCATGCTCTGATCCTCAAGTAGGTAGTGTGGCCAAGTCTGAAAGTTGTTTGATGGGAATGGAACAGTGTTGGATGGATTGAATAGCAGTGGGATGAGTAATATGGAATTCTTTAACCAGTTTGGGTACATCTTTGATCATAATATGTGCTGGTTCCCAGGAATTTTCGTCTTCTGGGTAATTTTTCCACTTGATAAGGTATTGAACATTCCCATGATATTTTCTACTATTTAAAATCCCTTCCACTTCGTATTGTTCGACGTTATCCTAGATGATAGGTGATGGGGGAATTTTAATGACTCATTCTGGAATATCGTTTGGAGAATATGGTAATAATTTGACGATGTGAAAGACTGGGTGGATTTTCATAGACTTGGGGAGTGCTAATTCATATGCATTATTTGAAAGCACTTTGATGATTGAATATGGGCCAAGTCTTTTATGATCTAATTTCCGAGTTGGTCATCCTGTCTGGATATTGGATGCATCTAGCCAGACTTTATCTCCAATTTGATATTTAGGAGTCTTCCCTTTGTGTGCATCATAATATTGTTTCATATCATCAGCCGCTTTCTTTAGCGCTGATTCTGCATCTTCCCTCGTCCTCTTCAACCCTTCAACAAAATTTTCTACCAAATCAATAGTGGATGTCTTGCCCAGTTCGAATCCCATTTGTGGATTTTGTCCAGAGTTTAACATGAATGGAGAGTATCTGGTTGAAGCATTGATTCTGTTATTGTAACAGAATTCTGCCATAGGCAACCAATTCATCCAGTCCAATTGTTGATGATCTACAAAAATACGGAGGTATTGTTCAATTTCTTGATTAATCCTTTCCATTTGTCCATCTGTTTGTGGATGGTATGCAGTAGATAGGGCTGTTTTAATGCCCAGTAATCAGTTTAACTCCTTCATCATCTTGGAAGCAAATTGGGGGCCATGATCAGATAAAATCTTCTCAGGTAATCCATGATGTTTCCAAATGTTGTCTCTGAACAATCTTGCTATGCCTTCAGTAGTCACGTCTGATGTTGTTGCCATAGTGTGAATCATTTTGGAAAAATGATCGATGACCACTAGAATTGAATCATATCCTTGGCTATCTGGTAGTTGTGTGATGAGATCAGTGGATATGATTTGCCAAGGATGTGTTGGTATTTCATTTGGGGTCAATTCTCCTTGAGGTTTCTGAGTGATTGTTTTTGTTCTCTGACATATGTCGCAACTTTTGACATACTTCCTGACATAAGCTGCCATCCCTTTCCACCAAAATGTTCTTGGCACTATCTCCAGTGTCCTCCACTGTCCTGGATGTCCTGTGATTGGGGTATCATGACATTGTTTGACAACATCTGCTCTACAGCTGTCTGGGACCAGGATTTTGTCTTTGTATATGAGTAATCCTTTCTTGTTTTGTCCCCATCCTGCTATAGTAGCCATCTTACATTCATCTGCCGATAATTCCACCCACATCTTGACATCTCCATCCTTCTCTTGTTTGTCTGCTATCTTTTGAAGAAGTGGAATATTGTTTGTCAATACTGCTCATATATGATTTGATTTGATGAAGAATTCGGGTTTTAGCAGTATGACATTCTCGTTGTCATGTTCCACCCCCTCTTTATGATCTGCTCATCTTGAGAGAAGGTCTGGTTTGGCTGAACTCTTTCCTGGTCTGTGGGAAAGGTGAAAGTTGAACCTAGAAAGAAATAGAGACCATTGAGCCTGGCGACAGTTCAATTTCTGGGCACTCATAAAGTACTCTAGGTTTTTGTGATCTGTGAGGATCTCGACTGTACTATCTGTTCCTTCTAGATAGTGTCGCCACTGCTCCAATGCTCATATGACAGCTAGCATTTCCTTGTTGTAAATATCATAATTCCTCTCTGCAGGTGATAACCCTTTGCTGATATATGCAACAGGATGCCATTTTTCGTCATCTCTCATCTGTGATAATACTGCGCCAGTAGCATACCCAGAACTATCTGCTTCTACAAGATATGGGTGATTTGGTTCAGGAAAGACTAAGACAGGTTTTGAGCATAACACTGTTTTAAGATTTTCAAAAGAGTCTTTTTGTTCCTGATCCCAATGCCATTTGCTATCTTTTTGTAGGAGAGTATTCAAGGGTTTTGCAATGTTGGAGAATCCTCAAATAAAGTGATGGTAGAAATTGGTAAACCCTAAGAAAGAGCAGACTTTGGTAACAGAGGTTGGAACGGGCCATTCAGCTGTCCCTTGGACTTTGACAGGATCCATCATGATTTTATCAAAAGATATCTTGAGGCTGAGATAATCAATTTCTGTTTTCTCAAAGTCACATTTTTTGGGTTTTAGATATAGTTTGTTGTCGTGTAAGATTGCAAGGACTTCTTCAACTATGTGACGGTGTTCTTCCATCATTGCAGTGAAGATGAGGATGTCATCCATGTAGACCACCACTTTGCCCCTAGCAATGAGTTCTCTGAAGAGATGATTCATCATGGTTTGAAATGTTGCAGGGCTGTTGGTAAGTCCAAAGAACATAACAAGTGGTTCATATAGGCCTTTGTTTGTAATAAAAGCAGCCTTCCATTTGTCTCCTTTAATACGAACATTGTTATATCCCCATCTGATGTCGAGTTTGGTGAAATATTTTGCCCCTTTGAGTTTATCTATCAATTCCGAGATGAGTGGTAAAGGATAGGAATTTTTGATAGTTATCTCATTGAGGTGTTGGTAATCTTGGATGGGACATAATTCACCTGACTTCTTTTTGATAAAGAAGAAGGGAGAAGCCATAGGTGATTTGGAAATGCGTATTTGTCCCGATTTTAGATTTTCTTTGACAAATTTCTCTAACTCTTGTTGTTCAACAAAGGATAAGTTGTACACCTTCCCCATATGCATTTTTGCGCCTGGTTTCAATTCAATGGCATGATCCCAAATTCATTTTGGAGGTAATTCATCAAAAGATTCCTTTTCAAAGACAGATTTGAACCCATGATATGCTTTTGGGACAATATCTTCAAAGGTTTTCTTTATCTTTTTCTTCTCCACTTTGATAGCTAAATCTTGGGATATGTTCCAAATAGCAGCATTCTTCTCATCATCTCCTATCATGATGCAGAGAATGTGATCTTCCTTTTGTACTTCATTGTCATCATTGTCATCAACCTCTACTGTTTTTGGTATTTCCTTCTTCAATTTTTCCATTTTCTTCTTTTTCCATTCTTTTCTTTCTTCAATGACACATAAATGACATCTTCATGGGCATCTGGTAAATGAAATTGTTCCTGTATTCCAGTCTATTTCTGGATTGTGGATTTTTAACCAAGTCTCTCCAAGTATTAGATTGACTTTTCCAAGTCCTGTGACACAGAATGATGTTCGTTCTGTGTGATTTTGGATGTAAATCTACTCTCATTCCCATGATTATGTGCTTTTCTTTTTCTTGAGAGGGCATACTCTCAGATGTCTCCTTCTTCTCAGTCTTTGTCTCCGATGCAATGTTGTTAAATATGATTTCATCAATGGGATCGCATACATTGGCATGATCAACAGTGCCATCATCTGGAGTAAGTACTGAGAACATATTCTTGGACAGTCCAGCAACATCTACTGGCTGTCCTTTGCAAAACCCTGCTGCTTCCTTCTCTCTCCTTCATCAAATATCATCTTCTCGAAGTCCACCATGGACATCTGCCGTATCTCCTCGTGTATCTCTCTGATATTTTTCCTCTGTGGGCAGACATTTGCCCTATGCCCTTCTTTTCTGCATTTGAAACAAATCAAGGGTCTTCTTCTCTGCGCTGCATCTACATCCATGGGTACTGTTGCGTTACTAGCCCTTTGCATGTTTGTATTGAACTGGGGATTGGCTTGTTGTGTATATCTAGGAGTCCATTGTGATGGACCCCTGGATTGCATAAGCTGGTGATATTCTTGCATGTGCCTATCTGCTTGTTGAGCCATTCTTTGCCAGTCCAAATAAGTTGTGGGAAGCGGGTTGATGTTATAGACATGGTTTAATACGTCACTGTTTAATCCTCTTTTGTAGCAGTCAATGAGTGCATGCTCATCATAGAGTGTTTTTGCTGCTAAGAGGAGGAATTCAGTGGTGTATTCATCCGCTGTCTTCCCCATTTGTCACAATTTGTGTAGGGCTTGTTGTGTGGTATGTGCTTCATCTGGATCACCAAACTGTTCTTGTAATTTTGTGTCAAATTCAACCCAATCTCGGAAAGGCATGGGATATAGATGATTGAGGGGGTTAGCCTCATGGAGTTGCTGTTTTGTGACTTGTAAGTTTTGCCATGCTTCTGCCAAGCCTCCTATCATATAGGAGAGGGCATATGTAATTTGATAACTATCGGTCCACATTTTGTTTGCTGCAAATACCAGGAATAACTCTTGGACAAATGAGTCAAGTTTGTCTTGCTTCCCTGAGAATGCTGTAGGTGCAGAAACTTTTACCCGGTGTTGGGCAAATACGTGGGCCAGTTGGATGTTTGGCTGGCCAGAGGAATTGGTGGGAGTAGTTTGGGGGGGTATTGAAGGATAGGCTTGTTGCCACATCATTGTCATGATATCCTTCATATTTTTGGCTATGTCTGCCATTGTTGTCCCCAAACTGATTATTGCATCACCTTGTTCCTTCTGTATGTGCTGCTGCTGCTTCATTTGATCACTCATCATCTCCATCACTTCCTCTACATCTAGGAGTCTGAGTCTCCTTGTTTCATCTGCTTCTCTTCTTTCCCTTTCTCATTCTACTGAGTCCTCAACCATTGGTGCTGGTTCCCTCATTTCCCAAGTACTCAGCCCTGGTTGCATCATCATTCATTTCTAAAGATAAATGCCTGGGGGAATGAATTGTAATAGGGGCTGGCACAGTCAAGGTAGTCTGGAAAGAAATGCCATGGGAATTCCTCAGGGTGGTCGTTGTAATAGGGATTATGAAGTTTGAAGAACCAGATCACCTGTTGTTGTCTGTAATTGTAGGCATTGGTGTAGAAGTGGAGGAGAGCAATAGAAGTCAACCGATGAGTTGGTGGTGAAAGAGAGCTGAATCTAGTGTAGGATTTTCCAGATCTAGTTCTCTTTTCTGAGCGTAAGATGCACAGAATGATGAAAATAAGATTGTGCAAAGTGAAAACTCGCTATTCCTTTTTCAAGGGAATAGGTCTTTCAACACAAAATGGAAGGTGGAGGTATGGAAGTATGTACTAGTATGTAAGTGCTACTAGTCCTACAAAAGAGATTCCATTATAGTAAAAGGTATAGTACTCCTGGTCTGAATGGTTGTCAGGAGGTTCTGTGATGCCCCACTAAGTGGTAGACACCCTAGCACTGCTCACTGAGGCAATATATGGCCTGGCACTGCAGCTGAACTATGAAGAACAGAGATCTAATTACAATCCAATGCTCTCTTGAGCAAGGAGGGAGGGGAATGATGATTATATGAGAAGGAGGAAATGTGTGAAGTCACTGAGGGGAGGAGCTTTATACAATTGTGAGGCGCATGCTAAGACAGTGAGGTCACAACTGAAAAGAAGGGGGATTGACGACGAGAGGAGACAATACACCTTAAGAATAGTCACGCCGTATAGCAGATATCTCAGATGTATAAAGCTGAAGAGCTATCTACTACATGAGAGTCTTTATATACTACAGAGATTGGCACACAGACCATGTGCTGTCACTGTAGGGCAGGTGTATGTAAATAAGATGTGCAGCATCTGTGAGAAGTATCAGTAAGCAATGTGCAGCATTGCACTGCATCAATAAGTGTCTGTGGGAAATGTAGTCATAAATGTACAGTAAGTGGCCCAATGACTAAATGAGTATGAGTCATAGATAATCGTGATAAGATCTACTAATGATCTGATAAGATGAGATAAGATATCTATAGTAGATCTTGAGCGATAAGGATGAAAGAAATTGTAAAATGAAGAGAAAAATAAGTACGTTCTGACAACACCCTTGCATGGTACTCTGTCAATCCCACACCAGAACACTTATCTGCTGCCAAGCATGTCCTCTGTTTCCTTGTGGGCACACCCTCTGTTGGGCTGAAATACGACAGCACTTGCCCTGGGGTGATTGAAGCACATTCTGACTTGGACTGGGCTGCATCTGTCACTGACCACTGCTCCACTAGGGCTTTTGTCTTCACACTCCACAGTGCTGCAATCTTGTGGTCCTCATGTCATCAACACATAGTATTGATGTCATTGACAGAGGCAGAGTACATTGTGCTGTCTCAGGCTGCAATGCAGGCTGCCTGGTACTGTAATGTCATGCAGGAACTCTGCATTCCTATCTCACTGCCATTGTCCATTTTTGGTGACAACAAAGGATCCATTGATTTAGCCAACAACCCCATCATTGGTAAGGGTATGAAGCACACCGACCTCAAGCATCACTACATCTGGCAATGTGTTAAGCAGCACCTTGTTGTGCTGTGTCACATTCCATCCATCTCTATTATTGTGGACTGCCTGACTAAATCACTACCACACACTATGTTCAAATTGCAGCATGCCACTCTCAGACTTGTTGTCATTGGGATGCCAAACGAGGGGGGCTGTTGAAGATCTCAGTGCATACTACAATATTTTGTTCAGCTTCCTTCTCCCCATCTACACATGTACTACTTACATACATTGTATGTCACTACTCTTACACACACAATGTACATACTCCATGCTTCCCCTCAGACTCACACTCCACCTACTTCTCCAGGATGATGCATGTCCCCTCACATTAGGTAGTTGTTGTACTTTACTTACACACTCCACCCCAACTCTACCCACACTCCACTATATAAGATGGACACTACTGTACAATCTCCTCAGACATCTTACTTCCAGTATGAGTGAGTACATTTCTATCCCATCCATAACTTCTCTCACACCTTCCCTGCAGCATACTTAAACCATGTTGCCTCACCCTACTGTGCTTGCAACCACCCACTCTCTGCTGCAGGTCATGCAACTACCACCATCCCTATTCATGCTAGGGGTTTCATATGTGTTTTCAATCATATACATTCTAGTTGCTGTTGTCTTCCATAGCCTGTACACACAGCTTTTTGGAGCTCCAGCTAATCATGCCACCAGAGAGAATGAAGATGTATCTGGAGATGGATTGCCTGTCATTGACATTGGCTGCCCAATCAGCATCAACAAATCCTGTTAACTCACCAGGGGAGTTACCATCAAAGAGGAGCATATGATGTGCCATGGTGCATAGATACCAGAAGGTGTGATTTAAAGCATGGAAATGCATGTCACCTGGTGTCATGGTATGTTGGCTGAGTATGCTGATGGTGTACACTAAGTCAGGTTGCATCCCTAACATTGCATACATGAGTGCACCCACTGCACCCTGGTACCCATGAACATCTGCTGTTGCCTCTGGGGTGTCAAGCTTCATGAGTTGCTCATTTTGGAGTGATGGGGTGACCATGGGGTGCACATTGTGGTGACCATATCTGCAAAGAACATTGTCAATGTATTTCTCCTGGGAGAGGATGATGGTCTTGCATTGGCAATCCTGTGTGACCTGCATGCCAAGAATCCAGCCAATTTTGCCAAGGTTGGTCATGTTTGTTGACATCTGTACTGCTTAGTAATGTCCTCCTTCCTTTTTCGTCTATCTACTGTACAAACACACTCCAATATGGACATACGTAGATACACACGTCTCTCCTCTTCACATGTCTGGTCCGTGCACTACTGGACTTACTATAATTAGCTAGTAGTGTTGTAGTAGAAGAATAAGAACTATTCCAGTTCCCTTTCTTGCACATGGCCTGTGCTCAACAATGTTGAGGGAATGTTTAAGTGCTGCCTTCATGTTTTCTATTTTGTTGATACTGTGTGAAGTGAGTACAATATTGTCAACATAGATTGTGACAATGCATATGAGCTTGCCAGATGCATTGTGTTTTAGAAAGATGGAGTGGTCAGCATTGGAGTGCATATAACCTAGTGCTTTGAATTCCTTTTTGATGTGCTCATACCAGACTCATCCACCTTGGTGTGTGCTGTAAATGGATTTTCCAAGATGCCAGACCTTACCTGCTGAGGGTTTGAATCTGGTGGGTGGCTTGAGATAGGTTTCTTCTTCAAGCATGCCATTGAGGTAGGCTGCCTTTACATCCATCTGGTGAACTTTGAAGTTGTGTTTGGTGGTGATGGTGAGGATTGTGTGAAGCAATGAGAATTTCATGATGGGTGCAAATGTTTTGTCAAAATCTACACCTTTGATTTGGGTGAAGCCTTTCATGACTAGGCATGCTTTGTACTTCTGGATTTCACTGGTTGGTCCCCTTTTGATGCAAAATACCCACTTGCTGCTGACAGTTTTGTGGTTACATGGTCAGTTGACTTCTGCATAGACTTCCATGTGTTGGAAGGTCTGCAGTTCTTCTTCACATGCTGCCAGCCATTCTGCTGCATCAGGGCATGACATTGCTTCTTCATAAGTGAGTGGATCATTTTCAGATGCAATTGTTGTGGCTTGCACATGTTCACTGCTATCAAGTGGTGGTGCATCTTCTGCAGGTGGCTGCATGTCAGTGGTCACATTTGCACCCTTTTGCTTTTGAGTGTACAACAAGACATTGTAGTGTTCATCATTGTCACAAATAGGTGTGCATTTGCTGCATGAGGGTCAACTTGACATTGTGGGCATAGGTGTAGGAGCTGTGGGTGCCATAGGTCATGTGTCAGGCATGGAAGTGGTCACTGTCATAGGGGTCACATTTGGGGGAGCATTGATGGGAGTAACTGGTGGGTCACTAGCATGAGTATTGCACTCATTGGACTCTGAGTCATCCACATCAGGATCAAAGATGATCCACTTGTAGCATTTTGTGGGGCCCCCTTCATTGAAGATCACATCATGTGATTCAATGATACACCCACTCAGGTGGTGGACCAGGCAGTAGGTGCATCAATTTTTCACATAGCTGATGAAGGTGCAAAGCAGCAATTTTGCATTGAGTTTGCATTGGTACTTGTCTGGAATATGGATGAAGGCTTTGCAACTGAAGATGTGGATGAGGGCAATGTTGGGCTTGTTACTGCTCCAGGATTCTTCCAGTGTGAGATCATCTCTGAGTGCATGTGTTGGCACTATGTTGTGCAAGTAAGTGGCATACTTGATAGTGTTGTACCAGTAAGAATGTGGGAGGTTGGTGTCAGTGAGCAGTGTGCATGTGGTCTCCATGAGTGTGTGATTCATGCTTTCAGTGATGCCATTATGTTGCAGCATGTTGGCAGTTGTCATTTTGTGTTTAATGCCATGTGCCCACAGGAACTTCTGCATGCACTTGCCCATATATTTGCCTCTGCTGTCTGAATGGAGTGCCTTCAGTTTTGCACCAGTCTCAACTTCAGTGTGTGCAATGAAATCTGTGAGACATTCATTGATATGTGCTGTGCCAGGCTGAAGGGGAAAAGTAACCACAACCACAGCAATTGCTGGAGGGTGTGAGCTGTAAGGTTCTCTAGACACCAAAGTAGAGAGGATTAGTAGTTAAGGGCGATAAGGGCAATAGTGCAACTTGACTAGAGGCAATATGACACAATGGGGAGCACAATAGAGAATCCAATGTAATGGAAACAAAACGCAACGCAGTAGAGAATGCAACGCAGTGCAACGCAATGGAGAATGCAATGGAGAATGCTACACAATGCAATGATAGACACAACTTACAGGGAATGCGCACTTTTCTTGATAATAAGACACATGGAGGGAAGGTCAATATGTGCTTTTTGATTATGGACTCAGACAGGAGAAGAAGTCAAATTGAGGGTGGGGGAAATCTGGGTGGTTTCGACAGACGATGCACTATCTAAATACAAGCCTAGCTCCAAGACTGGGGCACAACAAAACACAACAGAAAATTTACAGTGTAGGGTCAATCATAGGGATATTTGAAATGAAGTGGAGTCTGTATGTGAGCAAATAAAGTATCATACTATAGCAGATGAGCAAAAAAAGGAATAGTGCCAATTGCACCAAATGCTGACTTCACAACTCGTGCCTCCATGGTTACTTTGGTGGGTCTAGACCATGCCTTGGCCTATTCGTCCTATCCCTCGTCGGCCAACCCAGTATTGTTTTCTGACGCCTGCGTGAATGCACAATTACAGCAACTGCAGATGATTTTCACATGCAGTGCATTAATGTCGCTGTGTTTGCCTGATGTCACTGATGGTTGTTTTTCCAGCATTACGTGTGCGTGATGCTCATCATTGTGCAGATTGCTTTTGTGTTTGAGGCTGTGGATGAAGACCTTGCATGACTTGTCATCAATAAATGTCATGAGGTGGTCATACCCTTTGTGGGAGTGCATTTGCATGGGCCCACACAGATCTGAAAAAATGTAGCTGAGCATTGTGTCAGCATGTGTCTGTTGATTTCATGATGTTGTGTTGTGTGTGCTTGCCCTTGATGCAAGGCTCACATATCCTGAGAGCATTGTGGGTCATGTCACCAGTGATGGCCATGCCCTTGACCATACTGTTGCAGACCATGTGCAGGACAGAGTCTACACTGATGTGACCTAGGCAGTGATGCCAGGTCTGTATGTTGGTGGTAGCCATTCTCATGCATGCTGTTAAGAGCAGCCTATTGGACAATCTTATGGAAGGTTGGCTATAACAATACCCCTGGTAACAAGGTAGTTGATATGTGCTTGATAAGTGTAATAACCATTCCTGATGATGATGAGGAGAGGGATCAATGAGATAGTGATGAGAATGATACTGCCAATGACTAAATGAGGATCCAGAGTGACAAGTTTAGGATATCTTAGCAATGCTTAGAGTGTCTTAGAGATCTTAGACTTGGTTCTTAGAGAAATGACGTGAAAATGTAGTGAGCTTAGGTCAAGCACAGTATAGGTAAATCCCTAGATTGTGAAGTTGACAAGACTGGGGTTTAAGACTGCCAGGCTTTCAACTACTTATACAAAATCAGAGTCCTAAAGATAGTACAAGTTGTTGAAAGTTCGGTACGCACCTACACATGTATACTTTCCCTTCGGCTTCACCTTTCCATTCACACACGCACGTATTACTTACATAGTACATACATACCCCTACACATCTTTTCCTCAGACTTCTTACAAAGCTGAGCAACTCCCACTCCACTCATACTTCTGGGACAATGCGTGTCCCTTCCCACTTGGGTAACTGTTGTACTCCACATATCCACTCTGCTTCAACTTTACCCACACTCTACTATATAAGATGGACAATTATATCACTACAACTCAGACGTCACTTCACAATGTCTGAGTAAGTCGTTACCTTCTCCCACCTTCATCCACTCTTATACTCTACCCCTGCAGCTCTCTACTTACTGCATATGGCACACGCTGTGTCCATACATACTCTATCGCTGCAGATACTATCTCATCATTACTCAATGTCATTTCAATCGCCCTGATCTTCTTGGCCTGCCCAAGCCTGCACTCACACAAGTAAATAAGGTTCATGGATCAATGATGATTGCACAGCAATCAATGAAGTCACATGACCTCAGACACATCCATAATTTATAGTAAGTGGCTCAGCCACAAGCACAAAGTGAACAAGAGGTAAACAAAGGTAAACAAAGGCAAGAGAATAGGAGTCCTTGCTAATTGTAAAGTGATAGTTCTTAGCAAGTAAATGTTATAATAAATAAATAAAGATAAAAGGAGAAAAGATAAGTCTTCATAGTTCCTGGAGCTAAGCTCACAAAGTATGTAGATACTTGGTACCATAAAAGAGAAAAGAAAATGAATCCTTACTATAAGTAGGAGCTAAGCTCACTGCTGTAGTTAATAATATGCTTATAGTATGAATTATAAGAAAGAAAAAGAAAAAGAAAACTGTTACAAGGTGCCAAAGCAAGTGCCTCATAACACATGTGATGAAGGCAGAGGGATCATCAGAGATGTTGACACCTTCAGACAGGAATGATGCAACATGCACAATTTGTGCAGTATCAGGAGCATGCATGTGTGTGTTGAGAATGTAGAGGTTATCCTTGAGGTGGCTGATGCATGTTAGCATGTTATCCTTGTTGAGGATCTCACATGTATCCCCATTGAATTGGATGTGTGCACCACATTTTGCAAGTGTGGAGACTAATAGAAGATTACTGTGGAGTTTGGGGACATAGAGTACATCCTGCAGGATAGTCTGGTTCCATTTCTTGTTGGTGTGCATCTTCATGTGGATATTGCTGGCACCCTCAGCAAGAATGTAGCTGTTATCACCTAGCCAGACTTTGCACAGCATAGTGAACAGGTGGTAGAGATAGAACCAGTCATGGTTGGAGCTCATGTGGTGACTGGTGCCTGAGTTGATGAGCCAGTGAGCTGTGAGGTCATCACATTGCATGAGTTTTTCAGCAACTTTGAAGAGATTGAATGATGCATTGTCATTATCATCTTTGTCATGTGTTTGAGTGCATAGTGCTGTGCTGTCAGTGGCAATGTGCACTGTCATGGCACCCTTTTCAGCTTTGAGCTTGTGACAGTCTTTGACTTTATGGCTGTGGATTTTGCAGTGCATACAAAACCCTCTTGCCTTGTACTTTGCCTGTTGCTCCTCATCTGACCTTGCAGGTCCTTTGCCTTTGCCTTTGCCTTTGCCTTTGAAGTGAGCCATGAATGCACCCATGGCATCTGTGGTGTGAGTTCAGCATTGCTCCTTGAGCACAACTTGTGAGCAAACATTCTCGATGTTGAGATTGGTTGCCTTCATGGTGGTGAGGATCATTTTGAGTGTGTTGTAGGATGGAGGTAGTGAGATGATGATGGCAATGGCAATGAGTTTTTTGTTGAGTTGCTGCCCAAGTGAGGAGAGAGTGTGTGCAGTGCACACCATTGCATTTATTTGCAGTTCAAGGGGGGCATTGTCAGATAGAGTGCTGCAGAATAGCTCACTAATCAAGTAAGTGATTTTCTACTTCCCTTTCCCTTCATATCATGTCATTAGCTTCTCCCAAGTGTCTTTTGATGTTGTTGCATATAGCACAGTGTTGAGAGGCTCATTACTGAGCATCAATGTGATTTGCATCCACATGTTGCAGTCATGATTGACCCAGTCATCATAGTTGGGTGATGTGTTGGCTGGAGCCTTATTGGAGCTGCTGATAATAGGCCAGAGTCTGTGCACTTGGAGAACCATTTTGACACAAAATTTCCAGAAGGTGAAATTTTCACCAAGTTCTGCAAGAAAAGGTACATTGTAAAGCTTGCTTGAGGCTTTTGCATTTGAGCTTGTGATGACACCTGCCATTGCAGTGGCATGTCCAGTTGCTGGTGCAGGAGTCTTGCTTGTTGAGGCTGCTGCTGACATGGTGTGTAAAGTGTGGGGGTGTGAGTTTGTCTCAAAGGTGGTGCTTGCTCAGTTTCGATAGACCTCAGGTCTCATAATCTATTGAAGGAGGTTGCTTGGAAAGAGCACACTGACTGTAGAAAGAAGAGAATAATATTCTCAGTCTCTTCATAGAAGACTAACTGTAGCCATGATAGTACTGTACCTGTAGAAAGAAGAGAATAATATTCTACAGGAAGAAATAGTGAGAAAACATAAAACATGAATGGCATAGAGAGTAGGTACTGACCTCAGTCTCTTCATAGAAGACTGAGGGAAAAGAAAAGATGCAAAGGAAAATTTCTGTAAGTAATGGATCTGTCCATATCATCCCTGAGTCCTGTGAGAGGTCCATGTGGCACAGCCACACAGTTGTGCATTCACACATTTGCAGTCATGTGCAGTCATGCACAGTCATGCACAGTCACTGTTGTGCATTGCTGTAAACTCCAACAGGGCTGCCTGAGGAGTCCTATCAATCATGGATGGCAGGGCACAGGGCACCTCTTGGTATGTAATGTGGACAGGCACAGGGGCATGTGATACTAATTGTCAATGCACAGGGGCAGCACCAGCATCACAGCAGCTCAGAAGCCAACACTGCCTTCTTTGTAGAAGGTGTGCACAGTGTCTTTGCACCCATTGCCAAGGCAAGCTGGGTCAGTTGGGTGCACAAATTCCTGCCAACAGCACAGATTGTGGAATGGGCCAGGCAGGCTGATGAGGCACTTGAGTGTGAGCTGGAGCTTGAGGAAGCCCCCAAATGGGAATGCAAGGAGCATGAAACATGAGAACAGGTGGAGCAGGAGGCACAGGAGCTGGCAGAGTGTGAGATGCAAGAACTTGTGGAGCAGGAGGTGCAAGAGCTGGTGGACTGCAAGGCATGTGAATGTGTGGAGCAGGAGGTGCAGGTGCATGAGGCATGTGAGCAGGCAGAATGCAAGGAGGCTGAACAACATGAGGCCAAGGATCACACACAGGCAGAACATCTGGTGTGGAAAGAGGCAGATCAGGCATCACAGAAGGGGGTGGAATGTGAGGCATGCACATTGCTTACAACCGAGGAACACCCAACCCCACTGCAGGTCAAATGGGTGATACCTCAGGCAGCAGTCAGAACATGCAGGCAGAAGGCTGAAGTTGTACTGCCCCCACTGATGCATGGGTGGGCACAAATGCAGGAGTTGGGCATCAAGGTGCATGCAGTGGCCCATCAAGTGGCCAAAGGCAAACAGCCTGCACCTCCAGAGCCAGCCAACAATGAGGACAGTGATGTGAGGCTGATGCTATGTCAAAGCCGAACAACTGAGGAAGGATGCTAAAAACAACAAAAAGGATGATTGCACTTTGACTAGCAGATATCCCAGATATATTAGCATATAGTAAATAAGAAGAGAGAAGAGTACTGTACCTAGCAGATATCCCAGATGATCAGAACTGGGGAATAAACCGCTAGGAGTCCTATGTATATATAGTACCCTGAAGCATGCACAGACCAAGCAGTACAGTATAGGGCTGGAGTATGAAGAACTATAGTAATGATGTCATATCTAATAATAGAGGGGACATGTCAGTGCTGACTGAGGCACCGCAGCAACTGTGAGAGTGATTGGTGATACTCTGCAGCAGGTGTGAGAAGGATTGGTGAGCATACACAGTAATGGTGAGAAGAGGAAGCATAACTAAAGATAGAACAGGCCAATCAGAGATTGGATGACATATGCGTCATCAGCTAATAAAGATGAAGAGATAGAATGCGTGACTGTGAGAATCGCCTTGATAGATCAAGAGCAATTGTAAGATCTACAACATTAGAGATATAAGAAAATAGAGGAAAATGAAGAGAAAAATAAGAAAAATAATAGCAGCCTGACAAATACCCCCTTCTTAAGGCAAGACGTCTCAACAAGCAAAGAATGGAGATGAACATGCGTGGCAGATATCTTCTTCTTCTCCTTCCATAGACTTGAAAGGAATGCCAGCAAATAGTGATGGTGACAGAGGAATGATGGAGGAAGACTTGGGTAATTCTTTCAAGTCTTCATATGATTTGGGAGTAATAACTCCATCATCATCTTCATCTGTGAAATCATCTTCATCTTCAATAATGCCAAAGGGAATTTCCTCATATCCTTCATCAAGGATTGGGGGAGTGGGTAGGGGTGTCTCTTCATGAAGTTGTCAAGCATAATGTGGTTGAGCCATTATCTCAGGTGAATATTCCATCTGGTAAAGGGAATAAATGGCTACTGAATGTATTGCTTGAGGATGTTCTGTGTGGTACCTCTTAAGCATATCAGGAACATCTTCCATCAATACTGAAGCAGGTTCCCAAGAATTCTCCTCTGCAGGGTAGTCCTTCCATTTGATTAAATATTGAACTTTACCATGAGAAAGATGACTATTGAGAATCTCTTCAACTTCATATTCTTCGATGCCATTCTTGATGATAGGAGGAGGAGGACAGATTTCTCATTTGACAATGACATCCTTGACATATGGACGAAGTTTGACAACATGGAAGATGGGATGAATTTTCATTGTCTTGGGGAGTTTGAGACAATATGCATTGTTAGAAAGTACTTCAAGTACTTCATATGGTCCAAGACATTTGTGATCTAGTTTCTTCATTGGTCTGCCTGTGTCAATATTGGTAGCTTCAAGCCAAACTTTATCTCCAATGGCATAAACAGGAGTTTTGCCTCAATGTTCATCATAAAACTTCTTCATATCATCTGCTGCTTTCTTCAATGATACTTCTGCTTCTTCTCTGATACATTTGAGCCCTGCTACAAATTTGTCCACTGAATCAATCCTGGTAGACATATGAGGTTTGTGGCCCATTTGAGGATCTTGTCCATAATTCAGCATAAACAGTGAATATTTTGTTGCTGAATGAACATGATTATTGTAAGTGAATTTGGCCATAGGCAGCCAGCTTGCCCAATCGTTCTGTCAATGGTTTATGAAGATGCAAAAATATTGTTTGATTTCTTGATTTATCTGCTCTGTTTGACCATCTGTTTGAGGATGATAAGCCATAGATGTAGCTGTTTGAATCCCCAATAAATGATTCGATTCATGCATAACTTGTGATGAAAATTGAGGTCCTCTGTCTGATGATACTTTCTCTGGAAGACCATGATGTTTCCAAACATGATCTCTCATAAGGCATGCCACTCCTTCTGCTGTAATTGTCTCTGTTGTAGGAATAGCATGAATCATTTTTGTGAAATGATCCACAACCATGAGGATAGAATCATTGCCTTGGCTTTCAGGCAATTTGATGATGAGATCTGTCAAGATGATCTGCCAAGGACATGAGGGAATTTCATTAGTGTCAGGATGTACTTATTTTTCTCTTCATTCTACAATTTCTTTCATCCTTATCACTCAAGATCTACTATAGATATCTTATCTCATCTTATCAGATCATTAGTAGATCTTATCACGATTATCTATGACTCATACTCATTTAGTCATTGGGCCACTTACTGTACATTTATGACTACATTTCCCACAGACACTTATTGATGCAGTGCAATGCTGCACATTGCTTACTGATACTTCTCACAGATGCTGCACATCTTATTTACATACACCTGCCCTACAGTGACAGCACATGGTCTGTGTGCCAATCTCTGTAGTATATAAAGACTCTCATGTAGTAGATAGCTCTTCAGCTTTATACATCTGAGATATCTGCTATACAGCGTGACTATTCTTAAGGTGTATTGTCTCCTCTCGTTGTCAATCCCCCTTCTTTTCAGTTGTGACCTCACTGTCTTAGCATGCGCCTCACAATTGTATAAAGCTCCTCCCCTCAGTGACTTCACACATTTCCTCCTTCTCATATAATCATCATTCCCCTCCCTCCTTGCTCAAGAGAGCATTGGATTGTAATTAGATCTCTGTTCTTCATAGTTCAGCTGCAGTGCCAGGCCATATATTGCCTCAGTGAGCAGTGCTAGGGTGTCTACCACTTAGTGGGGCATCACAGAACCTCCTGACAACCATTCAGACCAGGAGTACTATACCTTTTACTATAATGGAATCTCTTTTGTAGGACTAGTAGCACTTACATACTAGTACATACTTCCATACCTCCACCTTCCATTTTGTGTTGAAAGACCTATTCCCTTGAAAAAGGAATAGCGAGTTTTCACTTTGCACAATCTTATTTTCATCATTCTGTGCATCTTACGCTCAGAAAAGAGAACTAGATCTGGAAAATCCTACACTAGATTCAGCTCTCTTTCACCACCAACTCATCGGTTGACTTCTATTGCTCTCCTCCACTTCTACACCAATGCCTACAATTACAGACAACAACAGGTGATCTGGTTCTTCAAACTTCATAATCCCTATTACAACGACTGCTAAGAGCGGCCTATTGGATGGTCTTAGGGAAGGTCTAGAATGTTACTCCTGGTAACCAAGGTTTGGATATTGGCTTGATGGACGTAATAGAGATTCCGAATGACGATGAAGGAGGGGATTAACGATATAATTATGAGGATGATTCCACCAATAACGATACGAGGATCCAGTTTGACTTTTTAGTGTAAGACGTCTTAGTGAGTTTCTTAGAGGTCTTAGACTTTAGTTCTGAGAGGGAAGCGAGGTGGTAGCGAGCTTAATTCAAGCGCAGTATAAGGAGAATCCCTAGATTGCGAAGTTGACAAGACTGAGGTTTAAGACCGCCAGTTTGTCAACTATTTATACAAAGCTAGCGATCTAACTATAGTAAAGTTATGCAGTGATGCGCAGTAAGTAAACGATAATGCGCAGTAAAGCACAGTAAGTACGCGTCCATGTGATATAAGTGGTTTAGCCACAAGCGCGAAATGAACTAGAGATAAACAAAGGTAAATAAGAACGACAAAGGAGAGTCCTTGCTAATTGTATAGTAATAGTCCTTAGCAAGTAAATGTTATAATAAATAAAGAAAGATGAAGAGAGAAAAAAGAGAAGTCTTATATAGTACCTGGAGCTATGCTCACACTTAAGTATGTAAATACTTAAGTACTATAAAAGAGAAAGGAAAAGAGAGAGTCCTTACTAAGTAAAGTGGAGCTAAGCTCACACTTGTAGTAATAATACTACACTTTACTATAGTAAATAAAATAAGAAAAAAGAGAAAAGAAAAAAGAAAAAGAAAACCGTTACGAGGTGCCAAAGCAAGTGCCTCGTAACATCACCCCCATTTTATGCGATGCGTCACCTGCGACGCTTGGTGGGGTCCCCTGACCCATTGCCCTCTGCCCTCCACTTACTCCTGGTAGCTTGGGAAGGGGAGGGTGTCCCAAGCTGGGACGAAGCCATTGGGCATGCCCCCATCGAAGAACCAGGGGCGTTGGGGGGTGGCACAGGGGAACGCCTGGACGCGTTGGGCCCAGTAATAGGCCTCTTCGCGGGCCCGGTGGTGGCCGTGTTGGCCGCATCTGAAGCAGGCCCCTCTAATTGGGGCCGGGGCGGGAGTGGAGGAGGGGGTGGACCATGCTTCAACGTGGTGGTGGGTGGCGGGCCACCAGCCCAAGGAGGGGCATCCCCAGGAGCCCGCTGGGGTAGTTGGGTGGGAGATGAGGGGTGGGGGAGAGGTTGGGGCGTCGGTGATGCGCTCCTCGAGAGAGGGCGCTGGTGGTGGGCAGAACGGGAGGGGGCAAGGTGACGGGGGCAGAACCGGAGATAACTCCAGCTTGTAGGGCGAGGAGCTCGCTGGAGGGGGGTAGGGGGTAGTGGGGCGGGGCCAGAGAGGGGCAGGAGGCCTGGGGATGGGGTGGAGGACGGGGAGTCCCAAGGCCAGGGACAGGGGGCTGGGTGGGGGAGGAGGCGGGGTGGGCCCATCGGAGAGGCAT
>QLPN01001303.1:0-66174 GCA_003314395.1 Albatrellus ellisii
TGGCATGCAGTAGTATTGTAGGTTACAAATAGATAGATGGACAGAAAAAAAACACCTCTTAAACTGGGAAAGCACAAAGCAAAACAGAAATATCAGCTGTATGGTTACTATTGTAGACTGGAAACCCAATAGACCCATACCCATACCCAGGCATACCCATTGGCAAAGCCTGTGCAGGTGCACTGTACTGACAATGATCAGTACTCATACATGTCCCTGTTCATCAGCCCAGGAACACTGGACCTGTGTGTAAGGAAATAAAAGAGAAAATACTGCCAAGGCATTTAAGTGTAGATGGATAAAAATAGAAGAAAGACCAACATGATTGTAGAGCCAAAGTACCCAGCCTACTTGCAGACATAATGATACTCATGAATACAGTAGCATGATTCAATACAGAAAAAACATAGCCTGAAGATTCTGCCCAACATGTTATTGTTTAAAAAGATGGTATCAATAGAACCCACCAAGAGGTTTGCAAAATGTCAAGATAGAACAAACACTTGTTGCATTGCAATATCAACCAATAAGACATGACTACAGTTGTATATATATATATTGTAACAGACAATAAAAGGAAAGAATGATATGTAAACAGAAGTGGATGAGCTGTTGACACAGCAGTGATGCAGGTGCACACTGTGGTGCTGCCGTGTACATGTGGGAATTTTGTGTCACACTGCTGTGCATGTGCATGTGCTGAGCTGCCACGTGTGGTGTGCCACACCAGGGGACAACCTTTTTGTAGCAGCGCTCCGGACACAAAAAAAACCACATGTTCCCATTCCTCATCACATTATATTATAGATAGTTACATTCTGGGGGTGTCATTTATTTTGATAAGAAGGCAACAGGGTGCCAGTTGTCAGGATCGTCAAGCCTATGGCGGACATCCGTAGCATGAGACCACCGACTCCCAACATATCCCTGCTCTCCTTTGGAGAGACTGACTGGGAGCTGCCCTGGATCAAAGCCCAAAGGATGAGGGGACTCAGACTAAGAAGAGGGGATGGAACCAGCTGTAACAAGCTGGGGTCTATTCATCTAGCTACCTCTCTGTTTATAGTACTATGGAATGGCACACGGACCAGGCGCAGTACTTAAGGGCAGGTCTACAGTAACTAGAAGCACAGCAAGTGTGTGAGTACTGCTGACAGATGCACAGCATCTGTGGGAACCATCTCTGAGATGACCGTAACAACAGTAAGTAAGATATCTAACAAGATAAGATGTAAAAGATAATATGAAGATCTTATCTTATCAGATGATCTAAAGTAAAAGAATAAAAGAAAGAAATAATAACGGGAGGGAATAAAGTCAGTGGTAGGAGTCTGACACCAGTGGGAGTCCAATCCTTGTTGGGACAAGATAGCTCTGTAATTGAAATACAATGCATCAGTTTCAAGTTTGAATGGAGCATCAAAATCTGGTATTAGAAGAACCAGGGTAGTGGCAAAGGTGTGTTTCAATTGTTCAAAAGCAGATTGTCATATGTCATTCCATTCCCAAGGTTGGTCTTTACATGCTAATTCCATAAGAGGTTTTGATGAAGTGTTGATAGAAGTTTCCAAAACCTAGAAATGATTGGATGTCTTTAACCTTTTTTGGAGGAGGCCAGTCAGTAATTGCTGATAGTTTGGCTGGGTCCATGTGAACTTGATCATGAGAAATGATCATGCTGAGATATTCAATATTTCTTGTCTTGAAGAAGCATTTTTCTGGTTTAAGGAATAGATCTTCATCAATAAGGCATTGTAAGACTTGGCAAACTAGTTTCCAATGTTCTGATAAATCATTTGAAAAGATGAGGATGTTGTCCATGTATATGATGACATGGCCCATGGTGATAAGGTCATTGAACAGGACATTCATCATTGATTGGAATATTGCTGGGGAATTCTGAAGACTGAAGAACATTACAGTTGGTTCCCACAATTTTCCATTGGCTATGAATGTGGCTTTGTGTTCATCTCTGTCTTTGATGCATACATTGTTATATCCCCATCTGAGATCAAGTTTGGTCAAGATTGTTGCACCCTTAAGTTTGTCAATAAGTTTGGGAATAAGCAGTAAGGGATATTTGTTGGCAATTGTTCTTTCATTTAATTGCCAATAATCTTGACAGGAACATAGTTTGCTGTCCTTTTTTCCAACAAAGAAGAAAGGTGCTGCCCAGGGAGAGTTCAATGGTCAAATATACCCTTTTTTGCTATTTTCTGATATGAATGTGTGAAGTGCTTCTCATTGTTTATTGTCAATAGGGTATGCTTTTCCAGCATATGGTTCCATTCTGGATTTTAGATTGATTGCATGATCCCATGAGTATCATTTTGGTAATTGAGTAGATGCTTCTTTGTTGAAGACTTTTCCTAGATTGTGGTAATGAATTGGGACTAAATCCATTCCTTCTCCATCATGTTGATTGTTCATGGTGATTTGTGTGGATAAGGTTGTTCAGAATAGGTTTAGGCCATCTATTGTCCATTGATCTTCTATCTGAAATGGGTGATCATCTTCAGAAAATGGTGATGTGATGGTTGTCATGGAAGTTCTACATTCTGATGGGCATTGTGAGAAGGAGACAGTATTCTTGGTCCGGTCTATATGTTGTCATAGCCAATCAGTTCCTAGGATAACATCTTCTTTTCCCAGATCAGTTATGTAGAATTTGTTTGTTTCTATGTGTTGTTCTGTAGATGTCTTCTTGATTTGCAAGATGATATGACATGTATGTGTGATATCTCCTCCAATGTTTTTTGTTCCATCAATATTTTTTACTGGTATTTGCTATTTGACTTTCTGAGTGGGTAGTCAATGTAGGGGTACAAAATATTCATGAATTAAGATTCTGGTTGCTCCACTATCAATGAGAGCTTGGGTGGTGACTTTCTGATTGTTTACAGAGATCTCGACAGGAATTCAAATGGAAGGGGAGCTGTTATATTTTGAGAGATATATACAGTCCTTTGTCCATGTTTGAGTTCCTGCGTGAGATGTCTGTAATAGAATCAGTTACTCCTTTGTCCATTGCTGACTTAGGAGACTTTAAAATTTCTCTGTGATTTTGAATAAATCTTGCATCTCTGCCTTGTCTTTGTCAGATAGTTTCATGAGGGCACAGGAGATGGTAACCATGGGATCTTCTTCATAGTTATGTTCTTGGGTTCCTGTCAGGTGCCATTATTTGGTGCATTTATCTCTTTATTATTTTCATTTCATTTCAGTTTTCCTTTGATTATGATTAGATTAGATCATCTTATCATATTATCTTATCATATCTACATCTTATCATTTCATCTTATCTGATCTACATCTAATCATTTCTACTTACACTCCTTAGTTCTAGACTATGAGGTCATAGCATGCACCTTTGGCATGTTCCCATACTTACTGTGGTATTGTACTGTAGTGTCTGCCCTAGAGTACTGCACTGGTCCATGTGTGATCTCTTAGAGTATATAGATAGCTGTAGTATAGCTGAATATACTCCAGCTAGTTATGGCTGGATTTCCTCTTCTATTGAGTGATCTTTAGTTGAGTGTGCCCAGTCTCCTGCCTTTAGGGATATATGCAGACTCCAGTCTCATAGTTCCCCATATTGCATAAGCAGGCTTAGGTGTTCCATAGGGTTGGTCACATTTGACATTATATTCTCTGCCAAAATGACCTTTGATACTGCATCTGAAACAAGCTCCTTCTCATTTCCTTTTGTCACATTCTTCATCTGATATCCTTCCATTTCCCATAAACCCTGCCCATGTGAATACTTCTCTGTGGAACATTTCCATGGTGTAAGATGGATGTCATACATATCCCATAAGGGAGACCAGCGCACACTAGACTAAGGATCACTCCAAAGAATAGGATTTGCCAGCCATAACAAGCTGGAGTATATTCGCTATCCTACAGCTACCTATATACTCTAAGAGAAGGCGCACAGACCAGCGCCACTACTCTAGGGCAGGTACTACAGTACTACTCCACAGTAAGCTATGACATCATGTGCAGCATGGGCGCATCCAGAGCACGAAGTGACAGTAAGTAAGATATAGTAAGATAAGATGAGATGAACTGAAAGGAAGATCATCTAATCTACTATAATCTAAAAGGAAACTAAAAGAAAAGTAAAAGAATAAAGAAAAGAGTAAATGCTCTGCTAACGAAGCCTGACACATGGGGGAGAAGTCTCTGATTGCATATATGGTGTGTGGGTTTAATTTCCATAAGTGGTATTTGTTATCCCCTTTGAGTAAGTCATCAGGGTAAAGGAATCATCTGCCTTGTCCAGATTTGAGACTGTTCTGGATGTTGTTGTTAGACTGGTTTTGGTCCAACCTGATAGCAATGTATTGCTGGTCCTTTAAGGTTGCTGGTACTTCATCCCTGGTTGTCATGATGGTATCCTTGATGTTTTTTCGAAGACCTTGCTTAAGTTTCTCAATGTTAGTTATGTCATTATAACCCATGGTGTTGGTGATTGAGTTAAATACTATGACATATTCCAAAGCAGTGTCTCTTCCTTGGACTAGCCTGTCCAGGTTGTTGCATGGTAATTCACCTTCATTGCTCAGGTAGAACTTGGTTCTGAATTGTTTCTCAAAGAGTTTCCAAGTGAGCATCAAAGGGGACATGGTGAGCTTATCAATGATTTGTCTGGCCCATGTTCTGGCAACTGTTTCTTCTTTGCAAAAACTTAGTGCAAAGGTGATTTTATCTGTATCATCTTTGAAATTCTTGGTAAAGAAATGGAGTTTAACTTTTTGGATAAAATATTTGGTGGTGGATTCAGTCCCAGAAAACTTGGATGGTGTGTCAGGCCTGGGTTCTTTGGAGGAAGTGGATGACATGTTAGCCATTCTTGGTATAATTGGTTGAATTTGTCCTGAGTCTGGTTGATTCATTGTTGATGTTGGATCAGCTGAGTCTGAAACTGTAATTCAGGAGGTGATTCTTGGTTGAAAGATGAGGTAATGGTTTTGTCTCCTTGATCTGGTGCTTGAGGAGTAAAGAAGGTTTCCACTTGGGGAATGTTCTCAGAAGTATTGATGGGGGTTCATTGTCTTGTGGGCTCTGGGAAAGTTCTTGTGTGAGATTCTGGATGGGATCTTGGTATAAGGCTCTGTTGGTATTCTGGGATTGTGGGTAATGAAGATACTCATTCAGGAGATACTTTGATGTAATTATAGCACAATTTGTCTGAGTTATCCCAGCAAATGATAACTTTGTATTCATGATTGTCTTCATGGACTTGGTCCTTGTAGATCCACTGGTTGTGTTTGTCATAGTCAATTTACTTGTATTCTTCTTCTGTGTATTGTTTGAGGGTAACCAGGATATGGTTTTTGATGAGTTGTCTATGTTGATGGCAAACATCAATGTCTAGGGAAATTTCCTGATGGATATTTGCCAAGAGAAGAGGGGCATTGTATGTGACTGGTTTCCTGTTGAAGAAAACAGTTTGGGGCTCTGGGTTGGTATGAGTGGGGTAAATGAGTTGGTTGTTGACATAAAATCACTTGTCATTACTGCTGTATTGGAGGTAATCAGGCCACAGGTGATCTGTTACTTCTAGTGGGATAGAATTAGCAGGAGGAAGAAGTTGGGAATGATAATCTCCAGAGAGATTAGATGAGGTAGAGGCTGTGATGTCAATACATGCTTTCTAGAAGCATGTTGGTTGTTATGAGGAGTTTTGAGTCTTGTCAAAGTGCTAAGAGTGGCCTATTGGATGGTCTTAGGGAAAGTTTGCAATAAATATACCCTTGGTAACAAGGTAGTTGTTGTGCACCAGAATGGTGTAGTAAATGTTCCTGATGATGATGAAGAGAGGGATCAATGAGATAGTGATGAGGATGATACCACCAATGACTAAATGAGGATCCAGGGTGACAAGTTTAGGATCTCTTAGCAATGCTTAGTGACTTGGAGACCTTAGGCTTAGTTCTTAAGTTTTAATGAGAGATAGAGGTGAGCTTAGATCAAGCACAGTATAGGAGAATCCCTAGATTGTGAAGTTGACAAGACTGGGGTGTAAGACCACCAGGCTTGTAACTACTTATACTAAATATGTGTCCTAAGTGTAGTACAAGACAATAAGGTTTGTGGATCAACAATGATTGCACAGCAATCAACATGATCATGTGACTAAAGGTGCATCCATAGTAAACTACTAATAAGTAGCCACAACTATGAGATGAATGAGAGGTAAATATAGATGAGATATGATGAGTCCTTGCTAATTGTATAATAATAGTCCAGATAAAGAAAGAAAGATAAGATGAAATGAAATGCCTTATAGTACCTGGAGTAAAACTCACAGCTTAGTATGTAAATACTATAGTACTATGAGGGAAAAGAGATAGAGTCCTTACTATAAAGTGGAGCTAAGCTCACAGCTGTAGTAGTACTATGCTTTATAGTAAGGAAGATGAAAAATAAAAGAAATAAAAGAAAAAACAAGTCTGTTATGAGGTACCAGAGCAAGTGCCTTATAACAGCTGTTTTGTTGAATGCTGCCACCACCCATCCTTCCTTAGATATCTGGCATCAGTGTCTGGGTCATTTGTTCCCATGTCATTCAACATTTGTCAGACTCACAAGTCATGGGTGTCCACACCTCCACTCCATCACTTCCACACCCTTGTAATGGCTGTGCTCTTGTAAAGTTGCCTCAATCTCCATTCTTCCCTTCTAGTTCTCAGAGCACTCAAGTTTTGGAACTCATCCACTCTGGCATTGTTGGCCCCATGCACCTATCCTCTGTCCAGGGTAACTTGTACTTTTCCACCATCTTGGATGACTACTCCAGCTATGGAGTAATTTACCCCCTGAAGCATAAAGACCAACTTACTGCTGCTTTTACCACATACCTTGCATGGGTGGAAAACCACATGGGTCATACAATGAAAGGGGCTCAGAATAGACTGTGTGTCAGGCTGCCTTTTATTCTCATTTTTCTCTTCATTTTCCATATTTTCCTTCCATTTATATTATCACAGATCTCTCTATTGCTCCTGATCTATCAAAGTGATCTTATCAATACTATATTAATTTTGCTCATTTGTCTTGGCTGATGACATGCATGTCATCCAATCCCTGATCAGCCTACTTACAAAGTAGTTATGACTCCTTTTCTCATGGTTACTGCAGATGCTCACTTAGCACTCTCATACTTGCTGTGGAGTATCACCAATCATTCTCACAGCTGCTGCACAGCTCACTCAGCACTTACATGTCCCTCCCTTCTATTGGTTGTAATTATTAGGATTACTGCAGGCTCTCAAGTTCTCATATGCCTGTCCTACAGTATTGTACTATATATACTATATTACTCCTGGCATTATCTCTCAGTTCTGATCATCTGGAATATCCACTAGTCAAGGCACAATTGTCCTTTTGTTTTAGCTTTCTTCAGTTGTTCAGCTTTGACACAGTGTTGGCCCCACACTGTGGAGGAGAGTATATTGCTGCATCACTGCACAATGTGTTAGCTCAAAAGGGAATCACTCATCAGTTCTCTGTCCCTTACTCTCCTCAGCAGAATGGATGCATGGAATACTGGAATTGTACCCTCCTCAATCATCTCCTCTCCATGGTGCATGGTGCTGGCATGACAGGTGGTTTCTGGGAATACACACTTGACACCATGGTCCACACATATAACTGGTTACCCATGTGTCATCTCCATTGGGCAATGTGAAAATAGGTGGGCAACAGTGACCAGCAACAGGAATACTTGGATGTATTTGACAGCCTCTGAGGCTAAAGATGAGGTAGGGAGACTCCACATAGTGAAGGAGGATTGGAAAGAAGAAGACTAGTAGAAGACAGAGGGAGGCACCAGACAATGAGGGTGCAGATGAAGATGCTAAAGACAAGATCTAGGTAAGCCAGAAGAAGAAGAAGAAGAAGAAGAAGAAGAAGAAGAAGAAGAAGAAGTAAGTAAATACCACCTCAGCTAAATGTAGGAGAGCTGAGGGGATACAACAAAGGGGCAAAAGAAGATATAGTAAGACTAAGATAGAGTTGTAGCAGAGCTACAAAGACAAAGACAAAGCCAGAAGAAGAAAGGAAGGAAAGAGCAATAAACAGACTGGATGAAGATGTAGATAAGATATAGATAAGATAGTAAGAAGAAGGGAAAGGGATGCTCAGCAGCACAATGAAGAGAGCATGTTCAACAGGCAACCCCTCATGCCCTCTGGAATAATGGTTTGTTACCTGACATATCCTACCTGTGAGTCTTTGGCTGCCACTTCCTGCCTTTCTTTCTCATCACTTTGCTCTTAGCCTTGTTTACACATGTCCACAGTAATGGGGGGGTGTTGAACTTTCTTGCATTTGGTACTATACTGTGAGGCACTCTCAGCCACTACTTAGAATGTGGTCTGTGTGCACTCACTATCAGTACATATATGCCTGTCTTGTATACTATAATAATCACATCAGTTGCTCATTCTCACATATGCCTGCAAATCTGAGCTCTATCATTATGGAAGCTCAACACTTATGATCCAAACACACAATAGTGTGATAGCACCACATGTGTGAGGCTGATGCTATAAGCAAGGTCACATGCAAGTACTTGAAGAGAGGGAGAGGGATAAAGGATGATAGTATTATCAAGGACTAACTCACTGTGTAGTGGATATCTGCTAAGAGCACCCTATTGGACAGTCTTAGGGAAAGTTTGCAATAACTATACCCTTGGTAACAAGGTAGTTGTTGTGTGCTTGAATAGCATAGTAAATATTCCTAATGACAATAAAGAGAGGGATCAACAAGATAGTGATGAGGACAACACTGCCAATGACCATGTGAGGATCCAGAGTGACAAGTTTAGGATGTTTTAGCAACACTTATGGTGACTTAGAGATCTTGAACTTAGTTCTGAGGGTTTTGAAGCAAGATGAAAGCAAGCTTAGGCCAAGCACAGTATAGGAGAATCCTTAGATTGTGAAGTTGACAAGACTGGGATATAAGACCACCAGGCTTGTCCCTACTTATACAAAATCAAGTGTCCCAAAGATAGTACAAGTAATAAGGTTCACTGATCAACAATGATTGCACAGCAATCAATGAGATCATGTGACCTAAGACACATCCATAGTAAATAGCCACAAGTGTGGGTGAAACAAGAGATAAACAAAGACAAATAAGGATGAAAGAAGATGAGTCCTTGCTAATTGTATAGTAATAGTCCTTAGCAAGTAAATGCAAAATAAATAGATAAATAAATAAATAAAGATTAAAAGAAATGAGATGCCTTATAGTACTTGGAGCTAAGCTCACACTCTAGTATGTAAATACTAAAGTACTATAAGGGAAAGATGAGTCCTTACTATAAGTTTGAGGTAATCCTCAGCTGCAGTGAAATACTACACTTATAGTAAGTAAAATAACAGAAATGTATTATGAGGTGCCTAAGCAAGTGCCTCATAACAATATCTAAGCTAAGGAGTAAGTACACTACATAGTACAGTATATATAGTAAATGCCTGTGCACACAGACCATGTATATCACTGTAGGGCAGGCATTTATAAGTACAAAATGAGGACAGCATGCATGAGAATGATCAGTAAGTAATGTGCAGCATTGCACAGTCATCATGAGAACATTTGTAAGTGTCTGTGGGAATATATGTCATAAGTAATGAGCAATTGGTCTGATGACAAATTGTAAATGAGTCATGTATTATTGTGAGAGATCTTGATAAGATGAGATAAGATGTATAGTGTAGATCTTGAGTGATAATATAAAAGGAAATTGTAAGATATAATGTGTTCTGACAACATGAACATGTTATGGGGCTCAGGGATGATACTGATGGACCCTTTCTTATAGAAACTTTTCCTTCACATAGTTTCTTTCCACTCAGTCTTTTATGAAGAGATTGAGAATACATTCTTCATTCTATAGTTGGCCTGCTCACTATCCAAGCACCTCCTATTAATACCATACACCTGCACTTGATGCTGCCTGTGGGGTCACCCACAAGTCTCTTGAAGGAGTCAGTCTTCTGCATGATCACAGGGAGCTTACAATCAGGTCCCCATTTGATTGCTGTACATAGGTCAGCCTACTACACCTGACTAGGGTGCAGAGAAGGGGAGAGCAATGAATGATGCACCAATGAGGGCCTGGGAGAGGGAGAGCAGCAGGTGGGCAGGTGCAAGTGGCAGGCACTGTGGCATACCACCATTGCATGTGAGGAAGGAGCCCTGTGTTATGAGGCACTTGCTTTGGCACCTCATAACAATTTTCTTTTTTCTTTTTCTTTTTCTTAATTACTATAAGTGTAGTATTAACTGCAGCTTGAGCTTAGCTCATACTTATAGTAAGGACTCATTTCTTTTCCTTTATGGTACTTTAGTATTTACATACTAGAGTGTGAGCTTAGCTCCAAGTACTATAAAGCCCTCTTTCTCCTTTTATCTTTCTTTATTTATTTACATTTACTTGCTAAGGACTATCACTATACAATTAGCAAGGACTCATCTTATTTCATCTTTGTTTATCTTTGTTTAGCTCTTGTTCATCTCACACTTGTGGCTATACTTACTTAGCTCACTATGGACATGTCTCAGGTCACATGACTCCATTGATTGCTGTGCAATCATCATTGATCTATGAAACTTATTTCTGGTACTATCTTTAGGACACTCTGTTTTGTATAAGTAGTTGAAAGACTGGCAGTCTTAAACCCCAGTCTTGTCAACTTTGCAATCTAGGGATTCTCCTATACTGTGCTTGACCTAAGCTTGTTGCAATCTCACTTCATTCCTTCAAGAATTAAGTCTAAGATCTCTAAGTCACTCTAAGCGTTGCTAAGATATCCTATACTTGTATACTTGTCACTCTGGATCCTCATATAGTCATTGGTGGAATCATCCTCATCACTATCTCATTGATCCCACTCTACATTGTCATCAGGAACATTTATTATGCTTATCAAGCATGTATCCACCACCTTGTTACCAGGGGTATTGTTACAGACCTTCCTGTGAGGCCGATGCTTTGTCGAAGCCGAACAACTGAGTAAAACTAAACAAAAGGACAATCGCGCTTCAACTAGTGGATATCCCAGATATATTAGTATATAGTAAATGAGAGAATAGGAGAGTACTATACCTAGCGGATATCCCAGATGATCAGAACTGGAGAATAAACTGCTAGGAGTCGTATGTATATATAATACCCTGAAGCGTGCATGGACCATGCAGTACAGTATAGGGCCAGAGAATGAGAAAGTAAAGTAATGATGTCATATCTAATAATAGAGGGGACACGTCAGTGCTGACTGAGGCTCCACAGTAACTGTGGGAGTGATTGGTGATACTCCGCAGCAGGTGTGAGAAGGATTGGTGAGCATACGCAGTAAGTGTGAGAAATAGAGTCATAACTAAAGATAGAACGGGCCGATCGGAGATCGGAAGACATACGCGTCATCAGCCGATAAAGACGAAAAGAAAGAGTACGTGACCATGGGAATCGCTTCAATAGATCAGGAGCGATTATAAGATCTATGACAATAGAGACATAAGAAAATAGAGAAAAATGAAGAGAAAAATAGGGGAAATAATAGCGGCCTGACACTTCCCTAAGATCATCCAATAGGCTGCTCTTAGCACTTTGACAAGACTCTGCACTCCTAACAAACAACCATGCTTCTAGGAAGCATGCACCCTCACTATGGCTTCTACATCATCTAATCTCCAAGGAGATTACCACAACCAACCACTCCCTGCCAACACCATCTCCTTAGACATAACTGATTGCCAGTGGCCTGATTACCTCCAATACAACAACACCAATAAACTCTTTTACATCAACAACCAACTCATTTACTTCACTCATACAAATCAAGAACCTCAGACCACTTACCATAATGGGAATCTGATCACCACTGATACACCACTTCTATTGGCAAACATCCACCAAGAAACCTCATTAGATACAGACATTTGTCATCAACATAGACAACTCCTCAAAAATCACATCCTAGTTACCCTCAAAGAATATACCAATATCAAGAATGAATTCACCTTCTACAACAAACACAATCAGTGGATCTACAAAGCATCCAACAACCCTGACAAAAACCAAGTTATCATTTGCTGGGATTCCACAAACCCATTGGACTATGATTACATTGAAGTATATCCCCAATGAGTATCTTCACTACCCATGATCCCTGAATACCAACAGAGCCTTATCCCAAGATCAAGGCCTGAATCTCACACAAGAATGCTCTCAGGGCCCCCAGGACCATGAACCCCCATCAATGTTTTGGAACAACTCCCCCAAGTGGAAACATTCTTTACTCCTCAAATGACAACTTCAGGAGACAAAACCATTACCTCATCCACCCCTTTCATTCAATCAAGACTCACCTCCAGAATTACAACTTCAGACCCAACTGATCCAATGCCAACAACAAATCACCTGAACCCAACAAGAATTCAACAATCTATACCAAGAATGGCTGACATGTCATCCACTTCCTCCAAGGAACCCTGACTCAATAAGCCATCCAAGTTTTCTGGAACTGAATCCACCACCAAGGACTTTATCTGAAAGGTTGAACTCCATTTCTTTACCAAAACTTTCAAAGACAATACAGATAAAATCACCTTTGCATAATCTTTCTGTAAAGAAGGAATGGTTGCTGGAACATGGGCTGGACAAATCATTGATCAGCTCACTGCTTCCTCTTCTATGCTCACATGGAAGCAATTCAAGGACACATTTGAAAAGAAGTTCTACCCAAGTAGCAAAGGGGAGTTATCACACAACAACATGGATAGGTTAGTCCAGGGAAGAGGCACCACTTTGGAATATGTCACAGTATTCAACTCTATTACTGACACCATGGGTTATAATGACATAACCAATATCAAGAAATTCAAGAACAGCCTTAGGAAAGACATCAAGGATACCATCATGACAACCAGGGACATATTACCAGCAACCTTACAAGAATGGCAAAATCTTGCTATAAGGTTAGACCAGAACAAATCCAACAATGACTTCCAGAACAGCATTTGATCTGGACAAGGCAGATGATTCCTTTACCCTGATGATTTACTCAAAGAGGATACAGAATCCCACTTACAGAAATTAAACCCTTGCACTGTTTGCACAATAGAAGACTTCTCTCCCATGGAAACTTTCCAAAGAGAAGTATTCATATGTGCAGGGTTTACCAGAAATGGAAGATTATCAGACAAAGAACATGACAAAAGGAAATGAGAAGGAGCTTGTTTCAGATGCAGTATCAAAGGACATTTCAGCAGAGAATGTAAGGTCAAACATGACCAGAACTATGGAACACCCAAGCCCACTTATGCTATAATGGGAACTCAAGTATGTGATGAAGAAGAAGACCCTATGATAACCATTTCCCATGCCCTCATGAAATTGTCTGACAAGGGCAAAGTGGAAATGCAAGATCTCTTCAAGATCACTCAGAATCTTTAAAGTCTCCTAAGTCAGCAACAGACAAAGGAGTAACTGATTCTAAATTGGACATTGTGAGCAGGAACTCAAATTTGGACAATGAATTGTATATATCATTCTAAAAATACAATCGTTCCCCATCCATTCACATTCCTGTTGAAATCTCTATAAGAAATCAGAAAGTTGCCACCAAAGCCTTAATCAACAGTGGTGCAACCAGAATCTTAATCAATCAAGATTTTGTACAATTACATCATTTACCAACCCAGAAACTCGAACATCACATACCAGTAAAAAATATTGACAGAACCAAGAATATTGGTGGGGATATCACACATACCTGTCATATCACCCTAGAGATCAACAAAACAAACATTGAACCCCATATAGAAACAAACAGATTCTATATCACTGATCTTGGAAAAGAAGACATCATCTTAGGGACTGACTGGTTATGACAACATAACCCCAATATAGACTGGATGAAGGATATGGTTTCCTTCTCATGCTGTCCATCAGAATGCCAACAACTCCCCATTACTATCACACCACCATTTTCCAAATAAGAAGACCTATTCCACATAGAAGATCAATGGACAATTGACAGGCTAAACCTTTTCTGCACCACCTTATCCACACAAATAGCCATGAATAATCAATGCAACAGAAAAGGAATGGATCTAGTTCCTGGTCATTACCACAATCTAGCAAAAGTTTTTAATGAAGAAGCTTCTACTCAATTACCTAAACAACATTCATGGGATCATGCAATTGATCTGAAACTGGGAATAAAACCATATGCTGGAAAAGCATATCCCATTGATAATAAACAATGCAAAGCACTTCACATGTTCATATCTGAAAATAGTAAAAAGGGATACATTTGTCCATCAAATTCACCCTGGGCAGCTCCATTCTTCTTCATCAGCAAAAAGGATGGTAGATTATGTCCCTGTCAAGATTATCAGAGATTAAACAAAAGAACCATTGCAAACAAATATCCCCTACCACTTATTCCTGAACTCATCAACAAACTCAAAGGCACTACCATATTCACCAAACTCAATCTCAGATGGGGATATAACAACATACACATCAAGAATGGCAATGAATACAAAGCTGCATTCATAGCCAATGGTAAATTATGGGAACCTACCATAATGTTCTTCAGTCTTCAGAATTCCCCAGCTACATTCCAATCTATGATGAATGCCCCCTTTGATGACCATATCACCATGGGTCACATTGTCATCTATATGGACAACATCCTCATCTTCTCAAATGATCTCTCAGAACATTGGAAATTAGTTTGCCAAGTTCTTCAATGTCTTGTTGATGAAGATCTATTTCTGAAACCAGGAAAATGCTTCTTCGAGAAAGAATCAATTGAATATCTTGGCATGATCATTTCCCATGACCAAGTTCACATGGACCCTGCCAAATTATCAGCAATTACTGACTGGCCTATCCCAAAAAAGGTCAAAGATGTACAATCATTTTTAGGGTTTGGAAACTTCTATTGACACTTCATCAAAGATTTCACAAAAATGACCAAGCCTCTTACAGAATTGACTTGTAAGGATCAACCATGGGATTGGTCTGATCTCCAACAAATGGCATTTGAACAATTAAAAATGGCATTTACCACCACCCCAATCCTTTTAATACCCAATTTTGATGCTCCCTTTAAGCTTGAAACCAATGCATCAGATTTTGATTATGGTGCCATATTATCCTGGCAAGGACCCAATTCCCACTGGCACCCCATCACATACCTATCCAAGCAAATGACTCCACCAGAATGTAATTATGTCATTTATGACAAAGAACTCCTTGCCATTATTTGTGCCTTGGAAACCTGGCATCATTATCTCAAAGGAAGCCCTCACCTTGTTGATATCTGGTCTGATCACAAGAACCTTGAATATTTTCCCATGGCAAAACAGCTTAACTGATGACAAGCTCACTGGAGCTTGTTCCTATCCTGCTTCAACTTTTTTATTTCCCACCATCCTGGTGCCCTCAAAAAAGCTGATCATCTGACCAGGAGGCCAGATCATGAGGAGGGGGTAATGTTGGACAATTCTGACATTACAGTGCTAAATCCAAAAGTATTCTGAATAAACACCACAGGAAGACACCTAACACCAACCCAATCAAAGAATATCAGACAACAAATTATCAAACAACTCAAAACCAACACACTTTCCCAAGAAACATTTCAGAAAATCAAGAACCTGGGACCTTGGAAATTAACACAAGGCATCCAAGAATGGAATTATGAAGATGAACTCCTTCTCTTCCATGGAAAGATCTATATTCCAGATAACAAAGAACTTTGAAAAGAAGTTGTACATATTCACCACAATTCAACCCCCACTGGACACCTGGGATGATGGAAGACATACAAACTCATCCAACAAGACTATTGGTGGCCAGGAATGTCCTTATTCATCAAAGCATATGTAGAAGGATGCACTACATGTCAATCCACCAAGAATATCACACACCCCATCAAAGCCCCACTCATTCCCACAGAGACACCTCATGAACCATGGGAACACACTACCACCAATTTTGTAACTGACCTTCCAGAAGTTAATGGGTATGACTCCATCAATGTCATTGTTGACAAATTCTTGAAGGCTATCATCATCACACCATGCAAGAAGACCATCACTGCCTCAGAAACAGCACAATTATTCTTAGATCACACATGGAAATGCTTTGGCCTTCCAGACAAAATCATTTCTGACTGAGGACCCCAATTTGCTTCCAAAGTTATGCAAGAAATCTGGAAAGCATTAGGGATCACCTCAGTAATGTCCACCACTTATCACCCACAATCTGATGGAGAAACTGAATGTGTCAACCAAGAAATAGAACAATATCTCTGAACCCTTGGAGATCAATCACTGACAAATCGGCTTGAGTTAATTCCCTTTGCTGAGTTCTCCCACAATAACCACATTCACTCTACCACATGGAAATCCCCATTTGAGATCCTTATGGGATACAAACCTAGATTCACCATCAGACTGATTTCCACATATGCTCCAGAAGTGCAGAACTGACTTCAACATATACAGAATATCAGAAAAGAAGTAATGGCAAGTCAAGAACTTACTGATTGCATAACCAAGGATTCCCATGACAAACATGGAACTACCTTCATCATGTACAAAGAAGGTGACCAAGTCTGGTTAGATGGAAAGAATCTTAAACTCTGATACCCAAAAATGAAACTAACCCCAAAACAGTTTGGACCATTCACTATCAAGGAAGTCCTCAGACCTGTCACTCATCGGCTCAAGTTACTGCTAAGAGCGGCCTATTGGACAGTCTTAGGGAAGGTCTATAATGTTACTCCTGGTAACCAAGGTTTGGATATGAGCTTGATGGACGTAATAGAGGTTCCTGATGACGATGAAGAATGGAATCAACGAGATAGTGATGAAGATAATTCCACCAATAATGATACGAGAATCCAGAGTGACAAGTGTAAGATGTCATTTTAATGATGTTTTAGTGGCTTAGAGGTCTTAGACTTAGTTCTTAGAGAATGAAGCGAGATTGTGACAAGCTTAGATCAAGTGCAGTATAAGGAGAATCCCTAGATTGCGAAGTTGACAAGACTGGGGTTTAAGACCGCCAGTTTGTCAACTATTTATACAAAACTAAAGATCTAAGTATAGTAGAGTTGCGCAGTAATGTGCAGTAAGTAAACAATAATGCGCAGTAAAGTGCAGTGAGTATGCGTCCATGTGATATAAGTGGCTCAGCCACAAGTGTGAAATGAACATGAGATAAACAAAGGTAAATAGGAGCGAGAAAAGGGAGTCCTTGCTAATTGTATAGTAATAGTCCTTAGCAAGTAAATGTTATAATAAATAAAAGAGATAAAAGGGAAATAGATAAGTCTAATATAGTACCTGGAGCTATGCTCACACTTAAGTATGTAAATACTTAAGTACTATAAAAGAGAAAAGAAAAAGATAAGTCCTTACTAAGTAAAGTGGAGCTAAGCTCACACTTGTAGTAATAATACTACACTTTGCTAGTAAGTAAGATAAAGAAAAAGAAAAAGAAAAAAAAGAAACGTGTTACGAGGTGCCAAAGCAAGTGCCTCATAACAGTTACCACCAAGATGGAAGATACACCCAGTGTTTCATATCAAACTTCTCACACCATTCAAGGAAACACCTGAACATGGCCCCAACTATATGAAACCACCCCCAGAAATAGTCAAAGGCAAAACAGAGTTTGATGTGGAAACAATCATCAGCTCCAGAGTGCAGAACAATGGGCAGCTCCAATATCACATCAAATGGAAGGGATACCCCAAATCAGACAACACGTGGGAACCACAAGGGAACCTGAAGAATGCACAACAGGAAATAGATGACTTCCACAAATGAAGGCCAAGTGCACCCAGACCATTGTGCAGCCTGGGAATAGACTTATTCACTTTCCAAAATCACATGACTACCCCCCTCACCCATACTTAAGGAAGTTGCTCTGTGCCCAAATATTCCATCAGCCAACATGTCTTCTCTCCCCCTATCATCAGCCTTCTCCTCCCCCCTTTCATCCTTCTCCCTCCTTGCCCCCCCCCCATCCTCTGCACATCCCCCCTCCCCTTCACAGAGGAGGATGCCACTGCCACCCTTGTGGCCCTCTGCCTCTCAGATGCCACCACCCTGCCTCCACCCCTGCCCAGTCCCCTCTCCCTGGCCCTGGGACTCACCACCCCTTGGCCCATCCCCTGGGGACCTCCCCCTATCTGCTACTGCCCTGCCACCCCTTACCCCCCCAGGTGACCTCCTTGCCCTATAAGCCAGAGTTATCTCCAGTTTTGCCCCCCTTGCCTCACCACCTCCCACTCAGCCCACCCCCAGCACCCTCTCTGGAGGAGCACATCAATGACACCCCAGCCTCCCTCCCAGGCCTCATCACCACCCCCACCTCCCCAGCGGCCTCTTGGGGAAACCCCTTGGTGGGCTTGTGGCCCACCTCCCACCACCATGTCAAGGCCTGGTCCTCCCCATCCTCCACCCCCACCCCAGCCCCTCCAAGAGGGGCATGCTTCAAATGTGGCCAGCACAGCCACCACCAGGCTCAATGCCCCAACCCACACCACCACTGCACCCCCTATGCCTGCCCCACCCCCACCTACCCCTGCACCCACAACCCCAACCCCCACTTCCACCAGTCCAACCCCACCTTCATGGTATGGTGCAAGGAACAGGTGTTCATCAAAGAACACCACCAGCAGACCCAATATGCCCTCACCTGGGCCAGGGAGGAGGCCTACTACTGGGTGCAATGGGCCACTGCCATCCCCTCCACCCACATCCCCCAGTGCCCCTGGTTCTTTGATGGGGGCATGCCCAATGGCTTCATCCCAGCCTGGGACACCCTCCCATACCCCACCTATGAGCAGTAAGTGGAGGGTGGGGGGTGGTGGGTCAGGGGACCCCACCAAGTGTCACAGGTGACACATCACATAAAGAGGGGGTGATGTTAGGAGGCACTTGCTTTGGCACCTCATAACAATTTTCTTTTTTCTCTTTTTCTTACTTACTATAAGCATAGTATTAACTGCAGCTTGAGCTTAGCTCATACTTATAGTAAGGACTCATTTCTTTTCCTTATAGTACTTTAGTATTTACTTACTAGAGTGTGAGCTTAGCTCCAAGTACTATAAGGACTTATCCTTTTCTCCTATCTTTCTTTATTTATTTACATTTACTTGCTAAGGACTATTACTATACAATTAGCAAGGACTCATCACATCTCATCTTTATTTACCTTTGTTTATCTCTTATTTCACTCACACTTGTGGCTACTTTACTATAGCTTACTATGAATGTGACTTAGTCACATGATCTCATTGATTGCTGTGCAATCTTCATTTATCTGTGAACCTCAAACTATTTGTACTATCTTTAGGACTCTGGTTTTGTATAAGTAGTTGAAAGACTTGTGGTCTTAAACCCCAGTCTTGTCAACTTCACAATCTAGGGATTTGTCAGGATGCATTTATTTTTCTTTTCATTTTACGATTTCTTTTATACTTATCGCTCAAGATCTACACAAGATATCTTATCAGATCATGTAGATCTTATCACGATTATATATGACTCATTTCCATTTCATCATCGGCCCGCTTATCATACGTATATGACACATATTCTCACAGTCACTTACAGAGCTTCCCACAGATGCTGCGCATCCTTACTGATGCTGTGCAAGTTGCTTATTGATCATTCACAGGAATGCTATGCATTCCTTTATGATACGCCTGCCCTATAGTACACACATGGTCCGTGCGCAGGTTCTCTCTAGTATATATACTTCAGCTGTATCGTAGTTACTCTTCAGCTGAATACATCTGGGATATCTGTTTGCATAAGCGTGATCTCATCCCTCTTGTTAGCTTCATCCTTCTCCTTATACATTGTGTGACCTTGCTGGCAAATGTCAGCCTCACAGGATTCTCCCATACTGTGCTTGACCTAAACTCACCCTCATCTCACTTCACTCTAAGAACTAAGTCTAAGATCTCTAAGTCACTCTAAGTGTTGCTAAGACATCCTAAACTCATCACTCTGGATCCTTGTTTAGTCATTGGAGGCATCATCCTCATCACTATCTCACTGATCCCTCTCTTCATCGTCATCAGGAGTGTTTACTATGCCATTCAAGCACACAACAACTACCTCGTTACCAGGGGTATAGTTATTGCAAGCTCTCCCTGAGACCATCCATTAGGCTGTTCTTAGCACTTAGTATGCTGTGCACATGCATGCACACTGCCTCATGTGCCTGGCACTTTGGATTTTACCATTCAGTTTTTTTACCATGTTGATGGGCTATGTGTGTGCACACATGTGGGTATTAGTAAGCAGAAAGGAGCACAAGTAAAATGGATGCACCTAAACACCTTTCATGGGGGCAGCACCTTGAGTGGCATGCTGAGCATGTCTGCAATCATGATATACACAGTGTTACCTGTTGCTATATAAGGTTCTTCACCAACTTTCTTATCTTTGGATTTCCAGACTTTGTGTTACAATTACTTATACCTTTACTTGTGCTCATGCATTTGACTTGTCACTTTACCCACACCTGTGGCACACTCTTATAGTTCATACTCCACAGTTATGTGTACTATAAAGGAGTCCTTGGTGGTGCAGCTAGTCCTCTAGTTGCTCACTTTGGACTTCAGGTACTGTACTTATCTTCCTATCTTGTTTACTTAGTTGCTCACTTCAGACTTCAGTCCCCCACTTAGTGTGGTGTCTAGAGTACCCTCCATTGCAATACCACAAGTCCATTATTGTCCTTTTATATTACCTGCATCACCCACACATCCATAAACCTGTCCCCACATCAAAAAGAAAAATGATATGATACAACAGGTAAGGCTGCCCTCACCAATGTCATCTCCATGGACCAGTGCCAGTTCCTGCTCAACTTGTGAGTGCTCCATCATACCCCCTGTCAGAATGTACTTATTTTTCTCTTCATTTTACAATTTCTTTTACCCTTATCACTCAAGATCTACTAGAGATATCTTATCTCATCTTATCAGATCATTAGTAGATCTTATCATGATTATCTATGACACATACTTATCTAGTCATTGGACTGCTTACTATACACATATGACTACATTTCCCACACATGCTTACTGATGCAGTGCAATGCTGTGCACTGCTTACTGATACTTCCCACAGATGCTGCGCATCTTATTTACATATGCCTGCCCTATGGTGACAGCACATGGTCTGTGCACTGATCCCTGTAGTATATGAGGAGTCTCATGTAGTAGATAGTTCTTTAGCTTTATACATCTGAGATATCCACTATACAGCATGACTATTCTTAAGGTGTATTGTCTCCTTCCCTTGCCAATCCAATCCCTCTTCCTTTCAGTTGTGACCTCGCTGCTTAGTGTGTGCCTCACACCCCCCACATGCCCACCACTGTGCTAAATGTGGACACCAGCAAAGTCTGAAGTGCCCCATGATGCCACCATGACATGTGCAGCTGAGGGCAGCATGGGCCCATGTAACTTCATGTGCTGTGCAGTCACCAGCCAGCACCTTGCCTGTCAGGACTGACAAGCCTATGGTGACATCTGTAGTGCAAGTCCTACCAGGCCCAACATATCCCTGCCTCACAAGAGGACTTAATGGGAGCTGCCCTGGATCTAAGCCAAGGGATGAGGGATCTCAGCCATAGAAAAGGGGGTGGAACCAGCTGTAACAAGCTGGAGTCTATTCACTATACTACCACACTACTTATAGTACTAGAACATGTGCACAGACCAGGCACAGTAACTAAGGGCAGGTCAACAGTAAAGTAAAGTGCAGCATGTGTGGGAGCACAGCTGACAGGTGTGCAGCATCTGTGAGAACCACTACCCATGAGGCAGTAAGGACTGTGATAAGATAGAGGATGAGATGTAGATCAGATAAGATGGAAAGATAGGATGATCGAATCTAATCATATCAAAAGTAAAACATAAAAGAAAGTAAAAGAAAAGAAATAATAATGGCAGGGAATAAAGTCAGTGATAGGAGTCTGACATTGCCTGTGCACCATGCCTCACACTTGTGCTGCACCTGCACAGCCTCATGTCCAAGGCTCTGCAGCACCAGATGTCCAATCTTGTGCTGTCACTTGCAGCTGTGGAGGTGTTTATCACCACAGTGCTGTGGGTAGGCTGCCTTATCATGAATCTCATGCCAGATGCATGAAAAGGAATGTACTACTTGCTTCATTTCAAATGCATGCAGTGCTGAACAGCCTGGAATATTGGACCATATCAAGAGGCTTGCTGTCAGGCTTCGTTTATGAAGCATTTATTCCTTTCTTTATTCTTTTAGTTTTCTTTTAGTTTTCCTTTTGATTAGATAAGATTAGATCATCTTTCCTTTCAGTCTATCTGATCTGATCTTATCTTTATCTACTTACTATCGCTTCGTGCTTAGACTCTAGGTATGCCCATGCTGCACATGATGTCATAGTCTACTGCGGGTATTGTCTTCATAGACCTGCCCTATAGTTACTGCACTGGTCCATGCGCTTATAGCTGTAGTATATAGGTTCTCTGTAGATAGCTGAATATACTCCAGCTTGTTATGGCTGGCATATCCTATTCTTTGGTGTGATACCTTAGTCTAGTGCACACCGGTCTCCCTTATGGGATATGTATGACTACCATCTTACACTTGCCACACAAGGCATCTGGACTGAGGATGCCTGCATACAAGTCATGAATGAAGCCAAGGAAGAAATTATGAGTGAAGCAGCTCAAGGAAGCTGAGAACCATACGCATAGTGTTCATGAGCCCACATGTGATCCATCCAAGTGACTGCCATCCCTACACCTGTGTCATCTTGAGTTGATGCAGGCAGGGTGGGAAGGCAAGTTGCCACACTGTGCTGGTACAGTGGTGGCATGTGTGAGGTGGTGGCCATGCTGTATTGGCACAGTGGCAGTGTGGGTGGGGTAGTGGACATGGGCAGTGAGTAAGCAAGCTGCCATGCCATGCTAGTACAGCAGCAGTGCAGGTGTGCATGTAGGCATAGGGTCCTGCTACAGCAGCAGAGTGGGTGAGCAGGTGGTGGCCACCCACTGTTGGTACAGCAGCACAGGGGGCAGGTAGGCGGGCTGCACACTGTTGACACAGCAGCAATGCAGGCACACAAGTGGGCACAGGAGGACATATGTACCAATCACCCACATCATCAACACAGATGGGGCAGTTGGGCAAGTTGCCACACTATGCTGGTGTGGCAATGGCATGGGTGAGGAGGTAGTGGCCATGGCCACAGTCAGCTCCTGCATGCAATTTGCTTTTTGTTATAATAAAAAAGATATGCAGCCAGTCTATGCAGCACATGGTGGTAGTGAGTAGCCAACACATGCAGCATAGTCAGGTGTGATGACAATGTTGAGCAGCCAGCACATACAACATGGGGCAGTGGTGAGCAGCCAAGTGCATGCAGTGTTGGGGTATAAGCTCAGGTGTGATGAGCAGGCCATGGATGCAGTACATGGCAGTAGTGAGCAGCCAGGACATGCAGCATGGGGGCAGTGAGCAGCAGTGCAAGAGGTTGGAAAAAAGCCAGACACATGCTGCTGCACAGTGCCACACTGCCACATGCATGCCACACTGCTGCACACAGCATACCACACCAGGGGACAACTTTTTGTAGTGCTGATACCTCAACCACAATGATGAGCATCATGCACATGTAACACCAGAAAATGACCATCAGTGACATCAGGCAAACACAGCAACATTAACATGCTGCATGTGACAATCATTCACAACCACATCAATAGCACATTTGCATAGGTGCCAGAATACAGGACTGGGTTCAGCCAATGAGGAGCAGGACTGATAGGACATATAGGCCAAGGTGTGGTCCAGGCCCACCAAAGTGACCATGGAGTCACAAGTTGTGAAGTCAGCATTTGGTGCAATTGGCACTTTTCCTTTTTCACCCAGCCATTATAGTATGATACTTTGTTTGTCACATCCAGACTCCACCTCATTTCCAATCACCCCTATGATTGACCCTGTGTTGTAAATTTTCTATTTTGTTTTGCTTGTTGAAGATAAAGGTCAAACACCTGACCATGTGCTTATGAGCTAAACTCCCCTGTCTACCTCTCAGCTCAGAGTAGCTAACTCTCTAGACAGGAACTAGCCATAGTGCAGCCTCACATCATGTTAAAAGTGCTTCAGTTAACTAAGACCTGGTAGCTCAGTGGTTAGAGTACCCACCCAGAGTAAGGGATGTCCTTGGTTTGAACCCAAGCCAAGTCACTATTTTGGCACTGGTGCTTCTCAACATTGTTGTGCTCCAGTCTTGGAGCTAGACTTGTATTTAGATGGCTCATTGTCTGTCAGAAAGGAATAGATTTCTCCCCACCTGCAATTTGTCTCCCCTCTCCCATCCAAGTCTCAAGGCAAAAAAGTGCTTTCCACTCTTCCCTCCACATGCTTTACAGGCAAGAAAGTGTGCATACCTTGTAAGTCACATTTATAATTGTGTTGTGTTCTCTATTGCATCATGTTGTGTTTGTCAGGACCAAAAAACTGATGGTGGGCATTGTCACAAATGCCTCACAATCCTGACTTATCCCTGCCTCCTTATGAGGACTTAATGGGAGCTGCCTTGGATCTAAGCCAAGGCATAAGAGATCTCAGCCATAGAAGAAGGGGTGGAACCAGCTGTATCAAGCTGGAGTCTATTCATCTAGCTACCTCACTACTTATAGTACTATGGATCACACACAGACCAGGCACAGTACCTAAGGGCAAGTCTACAGTAACTACTGGCACAGCAAGTGTGAGACTACTGCTGACAGATGCTGCACATCTGTGAGAACCTATCCCCAAGAAGACTGTAATGACTGTAAGTGATAAGGATTAGATGTAGATCAGATAAGACGATCTAATCTAATATAATATAATATTAAAAGTAAACATAAAAGAAAGTAAAGAAAAGAAATCATAATGGCAGGGAATAAGGTCAGCAATAGGAGTCTGACAGTGTTCTCCATTGTGTTGTGTCCACATTATTATTGCATTGCATCCACATTATTGTTGTGTTGCATTCTGTTTAGGTTATATCACCCTATTGTTACCCAGTCACATTGCTTTATTGTGTTGCATTATAAACAACTAACTCTCTACCTTTCAGTGTCTAGAGGATCTTACAACCTGCACCCCTCAGACTTGCTATGGTTGTGGTTGTTATTCCCCTTCAGCCCAGCACTGCACATATCAATGTGACAACCTCCTCACACCCCATTTTTCCCTAATATGGGACTGCTTACCAATCCTAGTCCCATTATTATATAGATACCACTTTATTCCACTCTTGTGCATTGTTGTGGCTTTGCTCTAGCATGTGCCTCACAACTGCCACACTACACACATAGAATTGTAGCAACACTTGGTGAACCATGTGGAATTTTAAACTAATGACCATGCTCCCATTATTAAGTAGATGGAAGTCACCACCCTGGGTGTGCTCCTGAGATAGCTGCTCCTGAGATAGCTGCTGATGCTGATGCTGATGCTGGTCTTATGCTGCTTTCTGTGCTTGTTCTCCAGTTTGCTCTCCTAAAAAGATCAGCACAAATAAGATCAGAGTCAGATATATATACTGCATTACTGACCTATGCTGGCCATTGTGCATGTTCTGCAATTTCCTGTGCATTTTCTGTTGGTAGTCAAGCAAAGCCCATCTTGCAACACTTCATGGTTAACCCACTTTGCCCTATGCAAGGACTGGTAGCTCAGTTGGTTAGAGCACCCTTCTAGTATGTGGGAGGTCCTGGGTTCAATTCCTGGCTGGTTCACTTCTTTTCCCTCATTGTCCCCTGAGGTCCCTGGGCTGATATTTGCTAAGAGTGGCCTATTGGACAGTCTTAGGGAAGGTCTGTAACGTTACTCCTGGTAACCAGAGTTTGGAGTTGAGCCTGATGAATGTAATAGAAGTTCCTGATGACGATGAAGATTGGGATCAAGGATATAGACACTAGGATTATTCCACCAATGACTATATGAGGATCCAGCGTGATGAGTATAGGATATCTTTAGTGACGCTTAGTGACTTAGAGATCTTAGACTTAGTCTTAGAGAGAATGAAGCTTTAGTTGGTCAACGAGTGTTAAATCAAGCACAATAGAAGGAAGATCCCTAGATTGCAAAGTTGACAAGACTGGGGTTTAAGACCACCAGTCTGTCAACTATTTATACAAGACTGGCGATCTAACTATAGTAAAGTTACACAGTAATGCGCAGTAACTAAACAATAATGCACAGTCATGCGCAGTAAGTCACATCCATTGTGTAAGTAGTGTAGCTCAGCCACAAGCGCAAAGTGAACATGAGATAAACAAAGGTAAATAAGAACAAGAGAAGAGAGTCCTTGCTAATTGCATAGTAATAGTCCTTAGCAAGTAAATGTTATAATAAATAAAGAAAGATAAAAGAGAAAAGGATAAGTCTTAATATAGTACTTGGAGCTAAGCTCACACTTAAGTATGTAAACACTTAAGTACTATATAAGAGAAAGGAAATGTGAGTCCTTACTAAGTAAAGTGGAGCTAAGCTCACACTTGTAGTAATAATACTACACTTTACTAGTAAGTAAGATAAGAAAATAAAAAAATAAAAAGAAAGAAAAAAATAAAACAACATGTTACGAGGTGCCAAAGCAAGTGCCTCATAACAATATTGACATTTTCTGTGACTCACTGCTCCAAGGCCTAATGTAAGGATATAAAATCAAGATGAGATTGTGATCAGAATCTACATGTACCACACAACTGACTTGTGTATGATGCTCTTTCTGCCCCTCCAGATTCCCTTCATGATCCCTCACATTTACAGACTGACCTTGATCCACTCCAGCCTACACTAGGTAGCAATTTACATGCTCAGCATGACACTGTTGAAAGCCATGATGCAATTCTTGATCCTAATTTTTGTGCTGCTTCTGCTGCTGTTGGTGTGGACTGAGAGGTCCAGGGACCCCAAGATATACATGAACAGGGACAGGTGGATGATGTGAGTATGGAAAGGGGACAGGCATAGGCATAGGCACCCTAGGTTGATATCCATATGGTATGGATGATGATACAAGTATTGTGCTGGATTATGATTGGGAGGGATATAGTATTGCAGAGCCTGATATTGCCATGCTGGAGGGGGAAGAGGAGGACAGTGTGGGTGGAGAGGAGCAGGATAATAAGGATATGCAGAGGCAAGGGGATTCTGAGGGACAGGAGCAGAGCAGGATAAGGATTATAGGGGAGAGGGGTAGCCCATTGCAGTTGGACAAAGTTTGGCTGTGGAATATTTCTCACAGGAGGATCCCTTTCCTGGGTGCAACATGATGATGGGGATGTCATTTGTAGTTCATGCTGCATCCTATCCTGCTCACACTGAACTTGGCAAGTGCACTCAGGAGTGTGGTGGTGATCTGAGAAAAATGAGCAATGGAGTCAGTCATACAGAATTGAGAAGTGTATGTGATGGATGATGACAGCCTCTCATCTGCATCCTCATGCTGGATCTCAGGGCTTTGATTAGCAGCAGACAGTTCACCATGCTGGGTTTCAGGACTCAGATTGGCAGCAGGCAGTTCCACACTGAAAAGGTGATGAAATTTTAGCAAAGAAAAAATGAGAAGAAGACTGAAGAGACATATGACCACCATTTTGTTGCACATTTGAGGATGGTGGCCAGTATTCAAGAGGTCCAGGGCTGAAAAGTAAATAATTTATAAAAGCATGATGCAAGCAAATGAATAATGAAATACCTTGAATTCTTTTCCATTTAAAAAAGAAAGGCAGCTGTGAAAAAAACCAAGCCAAGAGCCCAAGAGCCAGAGACAGAGATAGAGTTGCCAGATCCTCCACACACCCCAGATAGTCACAGTCAGAGGAAATCACTGCAAGGCAGTGTCAGGTCTCAATGCTCATACCTTTATAAAAATGAGCTTCTTGGGTATCACCTCTTTTCTGTTAGACAGGTGGAAGTGAGATTGAGAGCAGAGCAGCTGAACACCACAGATTGAGAGAGGTCCATCAATTGAATGAACAACTGCCTTTGGCAACAGCAAACTAAGGCTGTGCTGGTATACTTCACAAATTTTGGGCTTGGTCTCTGAAAAGATCACCCAGAGCAAGCTTTGGACAGAAAAGAATTGAATATTCCTTCACAAAAGAGAGAGAAACAGTTTAATAAGATAAGCTAGACAGAGAGAGCCCAGAGTAGGTGGGTGGAAAGAGGAAATATAAGTGTTTGATGAAGCTGCTTTGATGTGCTGCCACACTCCTGTGTGCATGCCATGCACCCAATTGTAGTAGTGCTTCCTCAACCATGTAGAATTTTGAACTAATGACCATGCTCCCATTCTAAAATACATTGTCTTTCTTTTCTTTTGTTCTCCTCACTATTGTCTGATGGTCCATTGTCCTTCCAGTATACATACCACTCTACATATACTCTCTCACTTCAGCTTTTCTCTTTATTGCTGAATATACTCTGTGTTTCCTCACACTTATCATGTACCCTCTGCACCTCATACTCTCCAGCTTGAATATCATGGAGTTGCTCTGCTGGCCCTCCACATTCCTCATACTCACACTAGTTCTGAACATCAGTTTACTAGCTGTCAGATATTGTCTACACAGGTTGCAGCTTCAATCCACACCCCCCCCATCTTATGCTGCATACCCATTGTTGTAGTCATGACAGTTGTCCCTTACATTATTGGGCTCAGACTTCAACACCCCATTCTCCTCCTCATACCCACAGCTGTGGCAATGATGGTTATCATTTACATAGTCAAGCTCAAACATCAACATACAGTTGAATATCCTGCATATATCTCAACAATTCAAATAACTCAAGGATTCACTTATCTGTCCTCTGAAATAGATCTTGGCTATGTATCTATATCTTCAATTCTGAATGGTCTCCTTCACAGGCCTTATGCATGTCATTTACATACACATTGGCCATGTATCCATATCTTTGGTTTTGAATACATGCATCAGTGTGCTTGTGCTTGTCAGCATTTTATCATTGTCTCCACACATTTCTGAGTGCTCATGAATTTGTGGAGAATCAACTGGTGCATTTTTCTCAGGCCTTACAATGGTGCACAAACATGCTGAAAAAATAATTTGAAGTAATGGAGGCTCAAGGATGTCACAATAAGGGCCTATTTACTTAAAAAGTGCAACTTTGTACTTTCATCCACATATGTAAGGTTTCAGTCAGAGTTTGAATGTGCTTTGTGTGACTCACATAATCTTATCATGCTAACAACATGTGCAATTGCAACCCAGGCAATGAGGAAGCCACTGAATTTTTGATGCTCAGTGCTGCTACAACCAGTCATCCTTTAGCAGCTATCCTTCTGGAGACCACAGATGATGACCAAACCCCATATTGTGAGGCCGACGCAAAGCTGAAGCTGAACAACTGAAGGAATACTAAAAACAAAGGATAATTGTGCTTTAAGCTAGCGGATATCCCAGATATATTTAGCGTATAGTGAGAGAGAGAAGAGAAGAGAGTACTGTACCTAGTGGATATCCCAGATGATCAGAACTGGGGAATAAACCACTAGGAGTCCTATGTATATATAGTACCCTAGATCATGCACAGACCATGCAGTACAGTATAGGGCTGGAGAATGAGAAAGTAAAGTAATGATGTCATATCTAATAATAGAGGGGACGCATCAGTGCTGACTGAGGCTCCACAGCAAGTGTGGGAGTGATTGGTGATACTCTGCAGCAGGTGTGAGAAGGATTGGTGAGCATGTGCAGTAAGTGTGAGAAAAGGAGTCATAACTAAAGATAGAACAGGCTGATTGGAGATCAGACAACATACACATCATTGGCCAATAAAAATGAAGAGAAAGAGTATGTGACCGTGGGGATCGCTTTGATAGATCAGGAGCAATTGTAAGATCTATGATGATAAAGGTATAAGAAAATAAAGGAAAATGAAAAGAAAAATAGAGAAAATAATAGTGGCCTGACACATATCACAACTCTGCACTTTCTAGTTCTGCATGGGTCCTGCAACTCCTCCAGGGCCACCCTCAGTACATACACTCCAAGCTTGGGGTACACAAGCATCCATTTCAGACCTTAATCAACTTGCCAAAAGACAATAGCTACCAACAATACTGTGTCTTGGTGGAAGAACAACTCAGTCTTCCTGTATACATGTGTCACTGGCCTGTCCATCCAACATGTTCCCAAGTGGTTTCAATGTCATGGACCACCTCCAAGTACATCTCCCTTCAACACACAATCCCATGGTTTACCAAATCTTTGTTAGGTGTTTCCTCAGAATGCTCATCTTCTTTTCATCTCCCCCATTCTACACCAGTCTCATCAAACTGCCACATCAAGACAATCCAATACCACCTGAGATATCTGGTAACCCCAAGTTTTTCCCATTTTTCAAGGATGCTTTAGCATGACCAATGGGGTGCACATCAATTGCTGCCCCAGCACAGTGGAATGACAGGCTTCCAAAGACCATAAAGGTGGCCTATCATTGAGCACATTCTCGGTGTTATGAAGCAGTGCTTTCACATCCTTGTGCACCCATAGAGTTTGACATGGATATTCAGGCACATCTCCCCATGGCTCTTGCAGCCATCCACAATTTCATCCACAAGCATGACCCTGATGATCTTGATTACTCAGACTATGAGCCCAAGGATACCAAGGATCAACAGCCCAGAGGACCTGTAGCAGGGTGACAAGTTAGGGAAGGATAGCTATCTGGTGGACTCCTTGGGAGGGAAGAGAGGGAGCAGGCAAGCCTTGTTGAATAGTTTGTACATCTATCATACTTTTGTTTGGCTTCTCCCTTACATGTATTCTGTACATACCTATTCCATCCCTATCTCTTACCTCTCTTCTGACATACCTGCTCTATGCAGCTCTTTCTTTCCTCTGTGTACCCTCTACCATCTGGTACACCTCTTCTCTCATGTTACAGATGTGGCAGTTCTGCCCTCTCCTCTTGCTCTGATGGGCTTTAGCCCTTCTCTCAATCTATTTTTGGTTTAATGCCTATTTGCTTTATGCTATGGTTTCCTCTCTGTTTTCTGCCTTGCCCAGAAATCAACAACCCTGTCTTGGAGCCTTGCCCCCTTGGCAGCATCCATGTAGGAAGTAGGTATTTAGGAAAGTAAGTAGTAGATGTCATATTGTACTACACACTGTCAGATTGTTCAGGCATGTGGCTGTAAAACATGTAAGGAACCTAATATTACATCCTAGATCATCAGTAGCCTGCTTGCAGGTATTACAACATGTTTGTGCCATATGCACACCATCATGTTATCATGCATTCACTGGAGCACGTCACTGAAATCTCTGTAAGACCTGCAATCTGGCTGCTAATGAGCACTGCACTAACATGAGCCACAACCACCTAGCAGCAACCATCTATGTATGCACTTAATTAGTCTCTTCATATATATATCCAAACAGCAACCATAACTGCCCACTACCCTCCACTAGGCTCTTGCCTGGAGCCAAGATGGCATACATACAGGATACCATACAATAAAAAGAGGATGGGGTGTGCCCCTCTTGGCAGCAGATCTCCCATGCACAATGCAGTACCAGCAGACAGCACTTACATCTATTCTACTGCTCTAAATCACATCCTTTCTTTCTCTTATGCTCAACAGATGAAGCAAGCTGCTTTATGCCAAACCAGAACTACATGCAACATGCACTATTGTTGATCAGAACCTAGAACTTGCAGCGGAGCATCAAGCTTCTCTACATCCCCAACATTGTGATGCCAAGACCTTGCTCTTCACACCAGGTAAAACCAGACTTCTGCTTCAGGATGATAACTGTGATGTGCACATCAAAGTGAAGCCACACTATTGTACACACAGGTTTGGGCAGGTAATAAAGAACAGCTTGTACATGATGATCAGAATGTAGATGATCCCCAAAGGGGAGAGTAATGCAGACATGAGCTGCAGCAATGGGAGTAGTATGGACACAGCAAGTGCCACACACAGTAAGAGTAAGAGAGTCAGACACAAAGATAAGATGTCTGAGGAAGTAGTGTAGTGAGGTGCCTATCTTATATAATAGGTATGGGTAGAATTGGAGCAGAGCATAAGTGAGGAGAATACAACAACTACCATTTGTAGAGGGGACACATGTCATCCTGGAGAAACATGTGGAGTGTGAGTGCTTGGACAAGTAAGTGGAGGTGAAGTCTGAGGAGAAGTGGTGTGTGGTAAATGTGTGTAATAAGTGTAATAAGTGTGTAAAGATGATGTGTATGGAGTAGAGCCAAACGAAAAGTGTAGTGTACACACTAAATATTCAACAACTATGCACAAGAGAGAGTAGAATAGATGTAAGTAGTTAATAGGAATTGTGTAAAGAAGGGTTATAAACAATAAAGCATAAATTATTGACAGAGATAGTACAAAGGACTAACACACTATAGCAGAAATCTCAGACATACAAAACTGGGGACATCACCTAAGAGAGTACAGTATATTTTGTACATGACTTCAGGGTGTCAGGCTTCATTTATGGAGCATTTATCCCTTTATTCTTTTCTTTTCTTTTATGTTTCTCTTTGATTAGATTATATATGATCATCTTATCTCTTCATCTTATCTGATAATACCTAACCCCTGTTAAAGTGTATGCATATTTTTTGCCCAGCTCCCTAACATGCACTGTTTACATACCATTTACACATCACCACACACTTACTTCACTACCATATCCTTGGACTTCCCACCCCACCCACATTTCCAATGTGACACATGTCACACTCCTTTCAGTAGTCCTTTTTCTTCACTTTATACTCTCCACTCTAACCTTCAATGTGGACACTATATAAGATAGCTTACTTACTGTACAACTCCTCAGATATTCTGCATCTTGTCTGAGTGAGTACCTCTCCTCCACTCACTGTCTTATTCTTATCTACTCTCCTGCAGCTGTCTACTCTTACACTGTAGCACCTACATCTGCCACTACCATCTTGACCACTGATATGTGCTGCAGGCATGTGAGAGAGGAATCTACAATTACAACCACAACAGATGCTGAAGGGTGTGAGCCATAAGATCCCCTAGACACCAAAAGAAAGACAGTTAGTAGTTTAGGGTGAGTAATGTGATAATGTGACATGACTGTGTGATAGTGAGGAAATGTGACAGAAATGTGATACTGTACTCATGACAATGGGAACAATAGAGAATGCAATGCAATAGAGAACACAATACAATAATAAACACAACCTATGAGGTGCATGCACTTTCTTGACTGTGAGACACACAGATGGAAGAGCAGAGAGCACTTTTTCACAATCTGGCTCAGACAGGAGAAGGGAGACAAATTTGTTGATGTCTTTCACTTATATAATATCCTCCTTCCTTTTTCATCTTATACTGTACTCACACACACACATATATACATACTCATACACAAGTCTCACTGTACAAAGAGTCATGGTCCATGCACTGCAGGATATACTATAAGTAGTATACAGTAGCGTCCTAGAACAATAAGAACTATTCTAGTTCTGTCTTGCACATGGCCTGCCTTCAACAAAATTGTGGGCAGGGGAAATCTATTTGTTTCTGATGGACAACAAGCCATCTAAATACAAGTTTACAGTGACTTCCAAAATTGATTCAATGCTTTGCAATTTATCATTGTTTGCTGATTAGATCAGGAACCAGAACAAATAAGACCAAAGTGTAAGTTGATGCCTAAAACTAGAACATCAGGGCTATACATTTTAAAAACAATTACATGATTTTGATCAGTATATATGGAGATATAAACAGCTTAATCTATGGTATCATTGAATCAATTTTGTAACTACTTGTCAAAAAACCAGAAACTAGGAATTCTAATACTTTGTATGACCTCCCTTGGCCTTAATTACTGCTTCAAGTCTTCTAGGCATACTTTCAATCAAGTTCTGACACACCTCTGGTGGAATTTCATTCCATACCTCTGCCACTCTCTCCCAAATCTCCCAAACTCCTTTAGGCATTGTTGAATACTCCCCCAGCCATCATTTGATATGTTGCCACAGATGCTCAATGGGGTTTATGTCTGGAGACTGTGGAGCCCAGTCCAGAACATTGATGTCATTGTCTTCAAACCATTTGGTGGCCTTTTTGGAGGTGTGCTTGGGGTCATTATCCTGTCAAAAAATGACATCCTTGGCAGAAAACCCTGATTCCTCCAGGCTGGGCAGTAGGTTGTCCTCCAAAATACTCACATACTGATCTGTATTCATCTTCCCCTCAACCTCTGCAAGTCTTCCAACTCCCTCCAAACCCATACAGCCCCATACCATGATGTTTCCACCTCCAAACCTCACTGTGCCCTGCACCTCATGATCAATCAGCCCCTGGCCAACCTGCTTCCAAACCCACTGCTTTCTATCTGACCCAATTCTGTTGATTTTGGTCTCATCTGACCAAATAATCCTCTTCCAGTCCTCTACAGTCCAGTTTTGGTACTTCAAAGCAAAGGCTAAGCATTTCTTGCAATGTACTGCAGAGAGTAGTGGCTTTTTCTTCTTTGTTACAGCCTTCAATGAATGTCATTTAAGAATGCAGTGCACAGTTTGTGAGGAGACAGGGTTGGGGATGATGGAATTGATGTGCTTTGTGGCTTGGACAGCATTGGCAACCTTTCCTGTGGTGATTTGTGTAATGATAGCACATTCAGAGGTGGCAGAGAGCTTGGGAGGACAACCAGAATGAGGTGACTGATGGTTGGGAAGGAGGTTCTGGAGGACCCTGGCAACTGTAGGCTGGCTAACACCCAGAGAGGAAGCAATTTTACAAGTGGATTGACCATTGCTGGCTAGAGCAATGATGTTTTCCTTCTGAGCAGAGGAAATAGAGTGCATGGGAGAATTGAAAAGCATTGAGTGGGTTGGCAGTGCTTAAATAACTTCAGTTGAAGTGGTTGCTAAGATCCAATCTCTATGGCAACCATCTGTCAATCACATATCTGTCAAAGTTTGACAGATCTGTCAGACTTTGACAGTTCTGACAACCAGTTACAAGATTGATTCAATGACATTCTAGATTGAACTGTCTGTATCTCCATGGATACTGATCCAAATTATGTAATTCATTCTCCAATGTATAGCCCTGATGTTCTAGTTTCAGACATCAACTTACACTTTGGTCTTATTTGTTCTGGTTCCTGAGTTAATCAGCAAACAATGAGAAATTGCAAAACATTGAATCAATTTTGGAAGTCACTGCAGCTCCAAGACTGGAGCACAACAAAACAAACAGAAAATTTACAGTGCAGGGTTGATCATAGGGATGATTGGAAATGAGGTGGAGTCTGGATGTGACAAAGAAGGTATCATACTATAATGCATGAGTGAACAAGGAAAAGCACCAATTGCACCAATTGCTGACTTCACAACTTGTGACTCCATGGTTACCTTGGCAGGCCTGGACTGCACCTCAGCCTATACATCCTATCAGTCCTGCTCCTTGTCAGCTGAACCCAATCCTGTATTCCAGCACCTACACAAATGTGTGATTGATGTGGTTGTGGATGATTGTTGCATGCAGTGTGTTAATGTCACTGTGTTTGCCTGATGTCACTGATGGTCATTTTCTAGTGTTATGCATGCATGATGCTCATCATCTGCTCCCAACTGAAATCTTGACTGTCCACAGTCAACACAGTCAGACACAAGACACAGCCAGAAGGGACAACTTGTGGGGGTGATGGCACAGGCAGAGTGAATGAATAAGCAGACAAGGCAGAGTGTCAGGGGGTGAATAGAGGGGTATAGAGCCACTCCCCAAGGTACAGCAAGGCATGACATGGATGAGGTGGGTATAGGATAATTAGTGCTGGACACAGGGGAGCTGATGCAGGAAGAGGGGTAGATCACAATAGGACAAGGATGAGGTATGGCAGAGCACAATGGGATGTGACAGATGGTGAGTGTAGACACAAGGTGGGAAAAGGCAAACTGGAGGGAAAACTGGAGCATAGCAGAAGGAACAGGTGGGATAAATTAGAGCATGAGGGAAAGGACAGGGAAGGAAAAGAAAAGAGATGAGAGAATTCTTTTTTGTCTTTTTTTGTTTTTTGTTTTTGAGAGAAAGGCAGATGGAAAAATAAAAAGGTAGCACAGAGCAGAGAGGGAACATGGAAAGGCAAAATAGAGTGACAATATGGTGAGTGAGAGCAAAAGGGTGCAAAGAAAGAGGAGAAAGTTTCTTTTGTTTTTTTTGTTTTTGTTTTTGTTTTTGTGACAGAAATAAAAAATGGAAAAATGAAAATGTGAAAGAGGGTGAGAAGCATAGAGGGAGGGTGAAAAGGGATGCAGCAAATGTGAAGGTGCAGGCACTCCTGCCCTAAACTGTAGAACACAATAAATGGACCAGCACCATGAAGCTTTATCAACACTGTCTTCTTCAGCTGCCAACATGTCCCATACATCTGTAAGATGGCAGTCCTACATATCCCAGAAGGGAGACCACACTAAACTAAGGATCACTCCAAAGAATAGGATTTGCCAGCCATAACAAGCTGGAGTATATTCAGCTATCTACCAAAGACTATATACTACAGCTATAAGCACACAGACCAGTACAGTAACTATAGGGCAGGTCTATGAAGACAATACCCGCAGTAAGTAATGACATCATGCACAGCATGGGTGCATCCAGAGTACAAAGCAACAGTAAGTAGATAAAGATATGATAAGATCAGATGAACTGAAAGGAAGATGATCTAATCATATCTAATCAAAAGTAAAAGTAAAAGAAAAGTCAAATAATAAAGAAAGGAATAAATGCTCCATAAATGAAGCCTGACAACATCATCCCTCACCACTACTTCTTCCAACCATACACTCACACTCCTTTAAGCACACATGCATGCAATGCTGAACAAGGCAAAGGGCTCCCTGAGGAGCCATATCAGGTGTGGATGGCAGGCATGGTGCACCTCTTGGTAGGTAATGTGGACATATACAGGGCTGTGTGATACTAACCATCAATGCACAGGACCATCACCAGCAGTGTGGCAGCTCAGAAGCTGATGTCACATTCTTTATAGAAGGCATGCACAGCATCTTGGCACCTGTTGCTGAGGCAAGCTGGGTGGGTTGGGCATGAGAATTCCTGCTGCTGGTGTGGATTGCAGAATGGTCCAGAGTGGCTGCCAAGGTGTTCAAGTGTGAACTGGAGCTTGAGGAAGCTGCCAAATGGGAATCCAAGGAGTGCAAGACATGAGAACATGTGGAACAGGAGGCACAGGAGCTGGCAGGGTGGGAGGTGTGTAAATGGGCAGAATGTGCCACCAGGAACTGGCAGAATGTGAGGCATGTGAGCAGGTGGAACATGAGGTGCATGAGCAGGTGGAATATGAGGTGTGTGAGCAGGCAGGACACAAGGTGCATGAGCAGGTGGAGCACAAAGAGGACAGATGACTTGTGACCCTGGCACACAAGTAGGCAGAACATGCGGCACAGGAAGAGGTGGAACAGGAGGTGTCCAAGCAACATGCAACTGACAAGCACCAGGCCTCACCACAGGTCAAGGTGGCAGTGCCACAGGCAGGGGCCAGAATGTGCAGGCTCAAGCCCAAGGTCATATTGCCAGCTCCATCACAAGGACAGGCATGGATGCAAGAGTCAGGCATCAAGGTGTGTGCAGAAGCATGGAGAGTGGCCAAGAGTCAACAGCACACATCTTCAGAACCAGTCAATGATGGAAACCATGATGGCCAAGGTGGGAGTGAAGACAATAACAATGAAGGTGGCAATGATGAAGGTGGCAACAACAAAGATGGTGATGATGAAGGGCCAACATGGCAGGTGAGTACTCATTCCATAACTCCCCTTCTGCAGTTTTTACACTGCACAGGTGCTGATGCCATGCCCCCATTGCTGTTGCACAGACAGCCAGTGCCTGTGGCACAGGCAGGCAGGGAAATGTGTCAAGTGCACATATCAGCAGCAACAGGTGGGTCACTGTAGAATGGCACAGTGCAGTTCAGTTGCTAATCAGCTTATAACAGACCCACAAGGCCCTACACCACTCTTCATGCCAGGCAGCAGTGATTTGGAGGGTCCCCTACCAGAGGTGGGCATGACCATGGGCCTCAACTTCCCAATGACCCCACCTCACCTTGACTACCAAAACAGTGATGCATTGGATGCCACCAATTGGGGAGCCCTTCAGTGGTACAAGATGCACCATGCAGAGCAAGGGCTGCAGCAACTCTCAATCAACCAGCCCATGCACCCACTGGAGGCTGAGATCCAGATCATATGCACACAACTCATGGCACAGGAACAATAGAGTCTGGAGCATAGCAAGCTGCATCAGAAAGTGGCAGGGGCAAAGGGCAAGGGAAAAGAGTGGGAGTAGAGTGTCAGCATGTGCACATTTTTGCCTTTTGTATAGTGACAACTTGCAATTAGAGAGAAATAAAATGATGACAGTGAGAGAGCAAATGGGAGAACTGGAAACCAATAGGAGAACTTGATAGGGAAAGAAAGGAAGGAAGGAAGGAAGGAAGGAAGGAAGGAAGGAAGGAAGAAAAGGAAAAGAAATGCATGCTTAGTCACACTCTTCATCATTTTCTTCAACATCATCTAGAGTGGTAGACTCTAGTTGATGGAGACAATCTGCCATGACATCTTTAAGGTCAGCAAGCAGAGGCAGGGAAATTGCTTGTCACACAAAATAGGGAATGCTGCAATAGGCCTGTCAAGGACTGAACCATCAAGTTCACAGAGGATATATGCACTGCCTCTGTTGCATGACAGAACCACAAGTGGTCCAAGATAGTGTGGATGCATTTTGTGATTTAATGCCTTTTCAATGGCAGTATGTCAGATGAGGATGAGCTGTTAGCTTTTCTCTGTACATCTTCCACCACTTTTTCATTCAGCTTGTTTCCCTGCTTGCTGCAAATGTACTATTACTCTACTACACATACAAATTATGCTCTATGTTCACTCCTTCTCCACAGACCACCCACATACACATCTGCAAACACTCACACTCCACTTGCCACTCTGGGATGATGTGTGTCCCTCCTCTTTATGGTAGTTGTTGTACTTACACTACCACACTCTCTGCTCCAACCTTACAGAGCGAATACTATATAAGATGGTCACCCCACTACATACATCCTCAGACATCTTCCTAACAGTCTGAGTGAGTACTACTACCTCTCCATCACCTTCTCTACCTCATCACCCTGCAGTGTACTATCACCACATTGTGGCACCTACTTGTGTCCACAACCACTCTACCACTGCAGCACATGTTAGCTGCTCTCTCCCCATTCGGGGATATGATTACCCTGTTGTTATCAATCACATCTTTGTCTTTGCTTGCCCAAGCCTGCATGTACATGAGCACACTGTGCTGGAAATCAAAGTCGCAGATAGTCATGCCAAATTCATATTCAAATCTGGTTGTGACTTCATGTCACACTTCAAATACTGTCAAGTGGAGGTCAGTTAGATGCTATGAGACCAGAGTCTGCATATATCCCTAAAAGCAGGAGACTGGGTGCACTCAACTAATGATCACTCAAAAGAAGAGGAAATCCAGCCATAACTAGCTGGGGTCTATTTGCTATACTAGCAGACCCTATATACTCTAAGGAACAGTGCACAGACCAGTGCAGTAATCTAGGGCAGGACTATGTAAAGTATGAGCGCAGTAAGTATGGTACCATGCAGCTACCTCATGGTATGACCTCATAGGGCTAGAGTAAGTCTAGGCCCATCTAGACTACTAAAAGAATGTAAGTAGAAATGATTAGATGTAGATCAGATAAGATGAAGAGATAAGATGATCTAATCTAATCATAATCAAAAGTAAACAAAAATGAAATGAAAAGAATAAAGAGATAAATGCATCAAATAATGGCACCTGACAGATGCTCTTGTCATTTCTGAAGTGCAGTTGCTCTTTGAGAGATAAGGTCAGTAGTGGATAGAATGGAATATGGTGGAGGGACAAGATATGTTGCTTCAGTGATGTTGATATGATGAGTGCCAGTAACAGCAAAATAAGTGGAGCACCCCATGCATCTACAAATTGTAACATGGTCAGCCCAAAATACAGAATATGCAACCTGAAACTATTTTGACTGGTCACCATCTGCAGCCTTGAACAAAGCCTGGCACACATCAAAATGTGGATGCTCAACAATGCCATTGGCACATGAATTGTAACCAGAAATGCGAATATGTCAGATGTGATACCACTATGCCAAATAATCAAGCACTTTGACATACAGTTTGCCATTGTCTGACACAATGTCTGTCAATACTCCCCAGTGACAAAGAATATCTTTGAATTTCCAGTCACCAAGGGACTTCACCATAACATGTGAAACTCTGGATAATGTGTGAGTAAGCAGTGGCCCTGTGCAATATACTCATATCTGCCAGATGCAGGCATGTGCATGGAATCCATGTACATCTTGGCAAATAAGGGCACTGGTGTCATGACTGTTGGAGGCAGCAAGACATTCCTAATCTGCTGTAGTTGACAGATATGGCACATCCACATGAACCAGGCAACATCTCGTGGCAGTTGAGGCCACCAGAAGCATTCACAAATTAATACATGTGTCACATAAATACCCCAATGACCAATATCATCATGTGCAGATTGCAGAATGGGTAATTGTTCCTCATAAAAGAGAACTGCTTTGTGCTAGCCATGTAGGTCTTTCCACCAGAGCTGTCCTGTAACCACAAAGAATTCAGTACAATAATGCATGAATCCAGCATACTGTGCATCATCAACATCAGCTGGACACTGCAAATCATCCAGCCACCCACAAACAGCAAGAAGTCACTTGTCCTGTCATAGCACTGCAGCATTTCACAGAATTGATTCATTTGGCACACTTTTGCTGTCAGGTTGAGACACTGTATCACCCTCTGCTGGGGATTCTGATATGCTGTTGACTAATGTGGTGAGGGATTGGGAAGCAGTGTGGAGATGCAGAAATGGAGGGTTAATAATATGCATAAAACCATAAAAGTGGTCAATCCATTCATCAAAATCCTCTTCATCATCAACCTCAGGCTTATCACCAGGCTGTGAAGGCCTCCATGACAGTCCATCTGGACCATGGACTACACTGGGTACATGCACAAGTGTGAAGTGAAATGCAAGGATACCAATGATCCACCTATTGATACTTGCAGAAGGTGCAAGGTCTGGATTTGTTAGCATGCCTTTGATATACTGGGCATCAACTTCAACAAAGAGGTTTTGAACACCTATGAGGTAGAGTCTTAATGCACACAGGGCATAGAATAAGCCATAGATCTTGAGTTTTGCTTGTGAAAAGCACAACTCTTGATCATTAAGTGTTATTGAGCTGAAATGTGTGAAATAGCATCATCCATTGTTTTCCAAATCTTCTTGGCTGAGGATGAAGCTGACCATGATATATGAGGTGTCAACTAAGAGGATAACAGGCACAGGTGAATGATAGTCAATGTGTCTGAGTGTGGGTGATGAGAGAACAGCTTGTTTGAGGTCTTCCTGCACTGCTAACTGCTCTGGACCAAAGATGAAGGGTTAGAGTTTACAAGTGAGCATGGTGAGAGTGTGAGCATGATGTGCAGAATTGCAAATAAAGATGTGAAGAATGCTGACAGTGCCAAGGAATGCACAAACATTGGAGAGGTCACAGCAAGGACCCCAATTGGATATTTTTGCAACACACAATTCTGAGGGATTGTTTCATATTTACTGTTGGTGTCACAGTAATTGGTGTTGGGACCTTTAACCAGTACATCATCAATAAATGGTACTGTGACATGCGGAGTTTCAGACTGTAGAATGTGAGTAACATCTTTGTGGAAAATAGGAACAGAATTTGTCCACCCCATCAGAAGGGTGACAAGACACAACACATCAAATGGTGACTGGAATGTTGTTAGATCTTGCAATGGTTCCATGAGTGATCACTCATCATAGCCAACAGACAGATCTAATGTTGCACCACAAACATGACCTGCAAATTGCTCTGTGAGAAGGTCTGGGAACAGTGTTGGTTTTTGTCAGAATGTACTTATTTTTCTCTTCATTTTACAATTTCTTTTATCCTTATCACTCAAGATCTACTAGAGATATCTTATCTCATCTTATCAGATCATTAGTAGATCTTATCATGATTATCTATGACTCATACTCATTTAGTCACTGGGCCACTTACTATACAGTTATGACTACATTTCTCACAGACACTTACTGATGCAGTGCAATGCTGCGCATCTTATTTACATATGTCAGGATCGTCAAGCCTACGGCGGACATCCGTAGCGCGAGACCACCAACTCCTGACATATCCCTGCTCTCCTTTGGAGAGGCTTACTGGGAGCTGCCTTGGATCTAGGCCAAGGGATGAGAGGACTCAGCCATAGAAGAAGGGGATGAACCAGCTGTAACAAGCTGGGGTCTATTCATCTAGCTACCTATCTACTTATAGTACTGGAACATGCGCACAGACCAGGCGCAGTACTTAAGGGCAGGTCTACAGTAACTAGAAGCGCAGCAAGTGTGTGAGTACTGCTGATGGATGCGCAGCATCCGTGGGAACAACCCCGAGAAGACCAAAATGACAGTAAGTAAGATATCTAACAAGATGAGATAAAAGATAAGATGAAGATCTTATCTTATCAGATGATCTAAAGAGGAACAATAAAAGAAAGTAAAGAAAAGAATAAAAGAATGGTAGGGAATAAAGTCAGCAGTAGGAGTCTGACAACATACACCTGCCCTATAGTGACAGCACATGGTCTGTGCGCTGATCCCTATAGTATATAAGGACTCTCATGTAGTAGATAGCTCTTTAGCTTTATACATCTGAGATATCTGCTATACAGCGTGACTACTCTTAAGGTGTATTGTCTCATATCTTCGCCAATCCCCTTCCTCTTTCAGTTGTGACCTTGCTGCCTTAGTGTGTGCCTCACAGTTTTTTTCATTACCTTATGATGCTGATCACACTGTTCACTTATTAAGTATACTTGCCTCTATCTCATCTTATTGGTATTTCTTCTCTCTTTATGGTTTGAGCTCCTCTTAAACTCTATCTTGCTCTTACTATATCTTCTTTACCTTGTCTTTGTCTCACCTCAGCACTTCTGCATGTGCTGAGTTCTCTCTTTCTTCTGTGTACCCTCTACCATCTGGTACACATCTTCTCTTATCTTACAGTCATGCATGAGATCTGGTCTCTGGTCCTCTTCCTACTTTAACCTACATCTTGGCCTACAAGGCTGCCTCTGTCTCCAAACAATCTATTCACTGTTTATGACACTGCCTATCTTTCAACACCCACAAGCTAGGTGGGAAGCCCTCAGAATAGCAGTTACCCTGCTCATATTCTGAGAGCTGCTGAGCACTCCACAGGAAACCTGTGATGACTACAAACTGGCATGGATAGTTAGCAAAGTCACCTAGTGACTGCATACCCAAGAGTCTACACTCTTGTATGAGAAAGGATAGATCCATGTGGGTCCACTTCCAGTGACCTTGGACCCAGGGTATTGTTCATAAATCTCCATTCTGAAGTCTTTGTATGTTTCTGCAGTGTCTTTGTACATAGGCAGCATCATCCAGAGGTCCTGGACATCTACATTGACATAGTGTCAAGCATGAATTTTACACATTTGGTTGTCTTGAATTGGAGCAAGATTGAAGTGGAATTTGAGATCTTTGAAATATTGTCAGAGGTTGTGGGGGTGCCTCAGGTCAAATTTCAGGGTGCTTCTGTTGCCTCATATGGGCATTGTGTGCTGAGTTGCCATTGGTGTGATATGAGGTGGGGTATGTGGAAGGGATTGGTGATTGGTTTGGTGGGATGGGGTCAGGGTGATAGTTGAGATCAAAGGCAATGATAAAGCACTGGATGCCGAGAAGAATGCTGAGTCTACAGGAGATAAAGTATGTGGGGTAACAATTAGCTCTTCTTCTGTGAGCAGAGAATGTGTGGAAGGTGGCAAATTGTGCAACAGGCTGATGAGTTGCTCAAGTTCATCTCAGGACGCCTCAATAGTCAGTGAGCTTGTACATTGTCACAAATGGAGGTTGTAGTGGTGTCTAGACATAATCTTGACTTGCAGTCCTTCATGGTGGGCTCCAATATGATATGTGCTGTGTGCTAAGAGCAGCCTATTGGACAGTCTTAGGGAAGGTCTGTAATGATACCCCTGGTAACAAGGTAGTGAATATGCACTTGATAAGTGTAATAGATATTCCTGATGATGATGAAGAGTGGGATCAATGAGATAGTGATGAGGATGATTCCACTAATGACTACATGAGGATCCAGAGTGATGAGTTTAGGATGTCTTTTAGCAATGCTTAGAATGGCTTAGAGATCTTAGACTTAGTTCTTTAGAGGATAAGCAAGTTTGTAGCAAGCTTTCAGGTCAAGTGCAGTATAGGAGAATCCCTAGATTGTGAAGTTGACAAGACTGGGGTTTAAGACCACCAGTCTTTCAACTACTTATACAAAACTAGTGTCCTAAGTATAGTAAAGTTACACAGTAGGGCACAGTATTGTGCAGCAATACATGGTAATGTGCAGTACTGCATAGTAAGATGCACCTGTTGTGTAAGTAATGTGACTTAGCCACAGGCACGAAATGAACAAGAGATAAACAAATGTGAATAAGATCGAGAAAAGGGAGTCCTTGCTAATTGTATAGTGATAGTCCTTAGCAAGTAAATGTTATAATAAGTAAAGAAAGATAATAAAAGAAAAGACAAGTCTTTATAGTACTTGGAGCTAAGCTCACACTTTAGTATGTAAATACTTAAGTACTATAAAGAGAAAAGGAAGTGAGTCCTTACTATAAGTAGGAGCTAAGCTCACTGCTGTAGTTAATACTACACTTATAGTAAGTAAAATATAAGAAAGAAAAAAGAAAAAGAAGAAAAAGAAAACCATTACGAGGTGCCAAAGCAAGTGCCTTGTAACACTGTGGGTATGTGAGCAAGGAATCTACAATTATGACCACAACAGATGCTGAAGTGTGCAAGCTGTAAGATCCCCTAGACACCAAAAGAAAGAGAGTTAGTAGTTTAGGACAAGTAATGTGATAGCATGATGCAAGTGTGTGATAGTGAGGAAATGCAATGGAAACACAACACTGTACTTGCAACAATGGGAACAATAGAGAATGCAATGCAATAATAAATGTGACCTACAATGTGCATGCACTTTCTTGACTGTGAGACACATGGATGGAAGAGCAGAGAGCACTGTTGAATATTTATGTGTGTACTATAATATTTCATTTGGCTTTCCTCCACCACATGTACATATGTACACTTGACACATGGTATCACACTTACTGTGCATATCTGCAGACTATCCACTCCCATCTCCACACACTCACACCCCACACATTTCTCTGAGACAATACATGTCCCTCCTCATATGGTAGTTGTTGTACTTTACTACTACAATCTGCAACACTACCTATGCATACTATAAAAGATGGTCACATTACTTTACAACTCCTCAGATGTCTTCTACTGTGTCTGAATGAGTACTCCTCTCTACCACATCTTCTCATCCTCTTACCACTACCCTGCAGTGTACTATCACCATGTTGCCCCACAACTCTTGTGTTGGTAACTACCTACTTGTCCTGCAGCCATGTTTGCTGTTCTCTCCCTATTCAGGGATACACTTACTCTCATCGTATCAATCATGTTGTTTGTTGTTGCCTGCCCAAACCTGTGTGAACAAGCACTTTTTTGCAATCTGGCTCAGATGGGAGAAGGGAGACAAATCATGGGTGGGGGAAATCTATTCATTTCTGACAGATGACAAACCATCTAAATACAAGTCTAGCTCCAAGACTGGAGCACAACAAAACAAAACAGAAAATTTACAATGCAGGGATGATTGGAAATGAGGTGGAGTCTGGATGCAACAAACAAGGTATCATACTATAATGGATGAGTGAAAAAGGAAAAGCACTGATCACACCAATTGCTGACTTTGTGACTCATGACTCCATGGTTACTTTGGCAGGCCTGCACTGCACCTCAGCCTATACATCCTATCAGTCCTGCTCCTTGTCAGCCATACCCAATCCTGTATTCCAGTGCCTACACAAATGTGTGATTGATGTGGTTGTGGATGATTGTCACATGTGGCATATTAATGTCACTGTGTTCACCTGATGTCACTGATGGTTGTTTTCTGGTGTTACATGTGTGTGATGCTCATCACCACTGCAGCTATGTCTGCTCTTCTATCCCTAAAAGGGATTGCTCACATATGTTCAACAATACAACTCATTCTTGCTACCACCTGCCCAAACCTGTGCATACAATCCCTTATCACTTACTGTCCTCATGTTCTAGACTATGAGGTCATACCATGAGGTCACTGCATGGTACTATAGCTGGCTGTGCTCTATACTTTATTGACCTGCCCTTATGTACCGTGCCTGGTCCGTGTGCTGTTACTTAGAGTATATATAGTAGGCTAGTAGATAGTGAATAGACCCAGCTAGTTATGGCTGGATTTCCTCTTCTTTAGCCATGTGCTTTAGTCAAGTGCACCCAGTCTCCCTTATGGGATATATGCAGACTCCGGTCTCATACAGGGCAGGTATAGTACTGTAGACAGGTGCCAGAGGCTGATCTACCAATAGCATAGAGCCCTCAGATAAGTATCAGTAAGCAATGTACAGTATTTGCACAGCATGTGTATAGTAATCAGCCCAATTAGTAATCATATATGTGTGTATGATCAGGCCAATGTGCAAGATAAGATAGAGACAAGATCTGATTAGATTGGATCAGTAGATCCTTGGATATTGATCAGATCTTGAGCAATAACAGTTCTTGCTAAGAGCGGCCTATTGGACAGTCTTAGGGAAGGTCTATAATGTTACTCCTGGTAACCAAAGTTTGGATCTGAGTTTGATGCACGTAATAGAGGTTCCTGATGATGATGAAGATCGGGATTAACAATATGGTTATGAGGATGATTCCACCAATAACGATACAAGGATCCAGAGTGACGAGTGTAAGATGTCTTAGCGACGTTTAGTGACTTAGAGTTCTTAGACTTAGTTCTGAGAGAGTGAAGCGAGATTGTAACAAGCTTAGGTCAAGCGCAGTATAAGGAGAATCCCTAGATTGCGAAGTTGACAAGACTGGGGTTTAAGACCACCAGTTTGTCAACTATTTATATAAAACTGGCAATCTAACTATAGTAAAGTTTACGCAGTAATGCACAGTAAGTACACGTCCATGTGATATAAGTGGCTCAGCCACAAGTGTGAAATGAACTAGAGATAAACAAAGGTAAATAAATGCGAGGAACGATAGTCCTTGCTAATTGTATAGTGATAGTCCTTAGCAAGTAAATATTGTAATAAATAAAGAAAGATAAAGAAAAAGATAAATCTAATATAGTACTTGGAGCTATGCTCACACTTAAGTATGTAAATACTTAAGTACTATAATAGAGAAAGGAAAAGAGAGTCCTTACTAAAGTAAAGTGGAGCTAAGCTCACACTTGTAGTAATAATACTACACTTTACTATAGTAAGTAAAATAAAGAAAAAGAAAAAGAAAAAAGAAAATGCGTTACGAGGTGCCAAAGCAAGTGCCTCGTAACAGTTCTGAGACTTGTGGAAAATAGAGAAGAATAAGGTGTTTTGACAATAACAACATTGTAGAGCTCCTTGAGCTAGGAAGGTTGTTAAGCAGTGAATGATCAATATATAATGCTCCATATACCCTGGTCCATTTGCTTCAACATACCTTGCTATCCTTCAGACCACCTTTTGTGTGAGACTTTTCCAGGTGCTCCATGGCACTTCTCCAAACAGCATCTTTGAATGTCACTGAGTCACCTGCCTGAGATCTGTGATCAATAAGGAATTCCATGAGCTTGGTTTCATCATCAATTGTCCATTCACATCTAGACTTGTTCAGAAGTGTCAATCTGTGGTCAGACTGAGGACTACTGCAAGTGTGCACTATCCTGGTGCCATGTAACATGTGGTTCAAGCTGTCACATACACCATGGCAGCAAGCTCATGGATCTAAATACTGACTGAAACCTTACATACATGGATGAAAATACAAAGTTGCACTCCATAAGTAAATAGGCCTGAAAGCATTTCTCAGACTCTATGGGCTCTTTTAAGCTGGTGGTACTGATAATAACTACAAGTATTAAAGTTGTAAGTTAGTAGGCAACTTTAGTATTTAATGACTACAGTTTCGTAGTGGCGACGGCTTTCGAGCGAAGTTTGTGGTCATTGGCAGCTGTCCCCACCCCACCCACAGCCCTCTCTGCATAAGCTTCACCGACAGCGGCCGACGCACACCCAGAAACAACCAAACAAGCATGAAGGTTGCTTGTTTTGTGGATTCTGTGCATGTGCAGGACCAGCATATCACCATCCACCGACTAAGTTAATTAAACATGGCGGTAATGGATCAATCGAAGTCATGAGGGGACTGTCCTTCCGTTTGTGTGCTTCGCCAACACCTATTAGGTCCCTTAACATCCGTTGAAAAAAATGTGTCGTGATACAAATGCGAATAAGGTCTACGGAGCAACGTGTAGTGGTAAAAAATATTAGAGGTGTTTTAATTGCTCATCAGTAGTGTGATGCGAAGGTCAGACAACGCCCGAAGACGTGATGGTGACCTCTGCCTTTGGTCGACCCGATTCCGACCCTACTTCTTCGATTTTCTTGACAACATCCATGCCCTCGACGACTTCTCCGAAGACGACATGTTTTCCATCCAGCCAGCTGGTAACTACAGTCGTGATGAAGAACTTTCCACACGCAGCTTCAATGCATTGCACTATAGAGAACAACACAAAGGTACGTACCTGAGAGCCATTCGTGTTGGGTCCAGCATTTGCCATAGAAAGGAGGCCTGGCTTGGTATGTTTATGCTTGAAATTCTCATCTGCAATTCCGTTGTCAACCCAACTGTGCTAGCCAATATATGTAAGCCCATACCTGGAAACTTTTCGCCATAGATGGACTTGCCCCCCGTACCGTCGTGACGTGTGAAGTCACCTCCCTGCAACATGAACTGCAAGGAGCGCGTATGAATATACACGAGCATGAGCCAGGGTAACCAACTCACGTTGGGAATGACGCGGTGGAATTTACTACTAGCGTAGCCGAATCCATGTTGACCGGTAGCCAGCTCACGAAAATTCCTCGCTGTCTGCGGAACGACATCATCGAACAGCCTAAAAACTACGCGTCCCAATGGTTTAGAATTAATTGCCATTTCGAACTGTCCCGCAAGAAGCTTTGAGTATCCCGCAATACGCGCTCTGGGTAGTAACACTCACGAAAACATTTCCTCTGTATGCAAACATGGAACTTCAGTATGATGATGCAGAGTCTTTAGTACACAAGCTTACATTGAAGATTTTGCCGTAGAGGCAGAGGTCACGAAATTGCGCAAAAAGGATACCATGGTGTTTCGGTGAACAGTCGCGACTGGCGAAGACTCGGATCCAATTGCTCAACGTCACACTGATATACTGGGTCACATAAGTGACGTGTGACATTTTTTACATTCACTGAATGACTTGCCGATGACTTGGCCGGGAGGACTCGGATGACTTGCAGTGGATGGTGAGATTGAAAAGCATTGTGAGAAAATTTACCTTTATATACGAACAGGCCGCAGGTCAGATGAGTGTGGCTGGAAAGTTGCAAGCACTAGGCAGGTCAAGACCGGAGATGAACCAGGAACTTCAGTGTGCTCAAAGCCTGAGCTGCGATAGATTGGGAACTTCGAGAAAGAGGCTCTGGGGTTGTCTGCACAGGGATTTGCTAGTCAATTAAAACTGCCATTGATAAGGAGGCCCTGCTGGCTTCGAAAGCGCTAACCCCACCTGATTGTCTGTCGTACCTGGGCTGCAGGCATACCCTATGCTTTGACTTCAGCATTGGTTCATGCCAGTCAAAGAAGTGTCCACGTGAGGGGCAATGCAAGTGTTCTTCTCGTCCATCCAGATCTTTACCTCTCCGTTCCACGGACGAACAAGCGAGGGGACCAGGAGTACATGGTTACGAGGATTATAGTCAAGTTGATAGAACGATCAATGACCCTATTTTCCGACCACAGTATGACTTGATAGGGTCGCTGACAGATACTGAGTTGCCGCACAAACTTAATTTTGCCATGAAGCAGAATGCCCGGCTGCTGTTCCCACTAATATGCCGGCGAATATGTTTCCTACAGACCCCACCAAGGTAAACATAGTGCCGTAGTTACCGAATACTTCAAGTCTCTGCATCGTACGCTACTGGAAACTGGGCTGACGTTCGGCGCACGACACGATGGTATTCAGGTCTACTATTTCCGACACGCTGACTCCATGGTTTCAGCAGGGGCCTCGAGGCATAGCCGGGGAATCTAGCTCACCAACTACAAATAAAACTAAACAACGCACAAGAGCATACCATTGTGCAGGCCAAGCCCGCCTGCCCCTACGATCTCTTCACGGTCTTAGGCATCAATACTGACGATCACCGGATGCGCTCGACAGGCGACCGTGGCTCGCAACGGCTCGACTCTTGAGGCTTGATTGGGTAAAGTAACGGCTGGAAAAGCTGTATGTTATGTTCCAGGACGACATCATGAATGTCATTACACTTCGAGGTGTACAAAACAATGCGTCTGGCACGAGAGCAATTCCAGCCCATTTGTGCTACTAATAGTGTGCCCCTTTTCATGGACAGCAATCATAAATAGAAATCCACCATGTCTCTAGCTGCGTCGGCATAGAATGTGTTACGGATTGTTATGACACCCAATTTCCCATCTTCGTTTTATCCAGTCTGAGCGGGATCAGGGACAGTAACCCTGAACTACACAGTAATAGATAAGGGTGGATGTATAAAGAGAGAGTACTTTGTAAAGGGGGAGATTTCTCGTTTGTCTTCAAATCCAGAGTCTTCATGCTGGTTCAAAAATATGAGAAGGCGCTGCCCGTGCTTACGCAAACATCTTTAGGATCTCAAGCCTCCGAATGAACCAATGTGAAGATTCTGAATTCGAAGACAAACGAGAAACCCCCATTTACAAGGTATTCTACACTCTCATCATATATCCCCTCTCATCTAATGATTTGTAGTTTGGGGTTACTTCCCCTGAACCCACACAGGCCGGACAAAACCAAGGGTGGGAACAGATTCAAAAGGGGAGTCACAACAATCCGTAACAGCTGCCCTCCTGTGGCCTCACAAATACCACACAGGACAAAGGAGGAAAGCAAAAGTGTGTAATAAAACATGAGAGAAAAAAGTAAAAATGAGCATTCGAATAGGTGGGGCACTATGTTGCTTGAATTATCTCTTTAAAAAAATTTCTCTGATGTTTTATTACACACTTTTCTTTCTTACTTCATCCTGCACGGTCTCCATGAGGCCACAGGAGGGTGACTGTTGCAAATTGTTGTGCCTGCCTGTCTCCCATCTTGTGTTTTGTCAGGTCGGAGCGGGTTCAGGCCCAGGGGCAGGGCATTACTACTGTCACTCACCCTCACCTCCTAGGATACCCACACTGTCACTGGCAACACACATATTTCACATCATTACGGCACGACGCGCCATTCGCTGGCATTCCAAAAAAAAAAAAACTAGGCTGCTAATCTGAACGAACACTATAGTATGTAACACAACAACAACCGTCATGCTCGAATAGTGGCAGTAAGTATAAAAAAATCGTTTCCTCAATGCGATGACTAGAGTATAATTCCAAGGCGGGTTTGGTGGGTTTGGCGGGCATGGCCCGCCCTGCGGAACAACGTAGTATAAAATATAAGATTATGATGACATTCCTGAATACAGTCCGGCTCCAAAGTACAGTAATGGCAGAGCATGCGCTGTGTTTTCCGGCACGAATCAAACTATCACGGTGGACTGGCGACGCTTTTCCGGTGATTCCGAACACGATTCTACGCTCACGTTCACGTCGATGGCCACGGGCTGTACGCGGAGTATAGACGGCATATCCCTGTTCCCTCCGTGTCGACTGCGGCGGGACGACATCTGGAATTGTAGTGAGGTCGGCGGGTCGGTGAGCGTCCTCGAGCGCGTCTGGACAGCATACACCTGGTAGCGAATCTGCAGGATGATTAGGCAGAAGACGATGCCCTAACAATCGATGGGTTGGTGTATGAGTGGCATTGTGACGCCGAGGATTGGGTAAAGGACGTACGACTAGCGAGGTGACAATGTCAAGGGCGGGGTATTGGCCGTTCGACTCGCAGAGATACAGCACGAGGACGACAAAGATGGTGGCAGTGTAGAGCGCGCCACTTTCGATGATAGCCATGACAACGGGAAGCATCTTCTGAAAGCTGCTCCCCAGGTGGCTAGTAAAATAGATCCGCGAGAGGATCGCAGCTGTGAAGACATGGTTTTCGCATCAATGCCGCATGAAGAAAAGGGAGTTTGAATGCTCACCAGTGCAGTACAATGTAATACTCATGGTCAACACAAAGTACGCAGCTAACCCCCACCGACTAACGACGAAGATCGTTGCGCCTGCCTTTGTATGAGCCATATAATACAAGTCGAAACACGTGCAGACTATAGGACAGTGGTGAATGGGCAGCCCTAAAAACAAAAGATATTCACATACTGATATTTCCAACCATGAGAGCCAGCGGGGCTATGATGCTGACGAGCCTATAATTGTATACAGTGTAGCACCGCCATATCTGAAGGGTGGTCTTGAATGGGCAAGTTTCGTCTCGGAATTCGTCCATGGACTTACGATGACGCCATCTCCTAACATCGTTTGTACGAAGTAGATGATTGTTTTCGACAGAAACAAGCCATTCCCTATTTGGTTGTAGTACGCGGTCGTACCCTGGTCACCGATTTCCACGAAGGCAGTCAGGGCCCGGTAAACATCAATGATGAAATGCTATATGACCAGCGGCGATCAGAGGATGGATGATAGATCCTCGGGCTGTGTACGCACCACCCCAGCAAGCACAAGCATCAGAATGGCGATCAGTGCGAGATAGCCTTTTGACTCTGCGCCCCTTTGGCGGAAGTTGGTGACTATGATGATAGTTATGCAACATAGCACAAAAAAAAAGCCTGACCCACCAATGGAATTTGGTGCCAATCAGTACTGTGGTTATGCACACCCCAATGATTAGGCCAATAATAGTGACTCACCGAAAAAGAGTGTCTCCAACACAAGTGCGAGGAACTCGGCCTTATCGAGGGGAATCCCCATGCTATAGGAGATGGTGGACCAGGATGGAGAGCTCTGAGACGGTTGAAAAGGAGGGTGAGAACTTCGAGACGGTCCTGGAGCACCAAGTCATCTACACCACCACTCCCCTTCCTTCTTGTATCATATCAGGAAGTGGGAACTCTACGTGTTCGGCACATATAATCAAAAAACTTAAGCCTGCATCTCGCTGTCAGACCAACTAGTGCGTGGAATCGTAGGCTCAACGACATAGGTCGTGACAGCACTCACATACAGTGCAGCCATCAAATTCCCACTGTCAAGTTGATGCTTCTTGATGATCCATGGTTATAACGTGATGCTATAGTGCGCTGGGACGCGCGGCTGACGCTACTAAGGGTCGCAGTGTTACACAGGAACCCCTGGCCTTCTCGACATCGGAGTCAGTGAACCCGTCAGCGGAAGCCCGGAGATGTGACAACAGAAGGCAGTCTGTGCTTATTGTGGCGCTAAGGCACGATGGTGGGACAACGTCGATGACAACAGAAAAATGATTCCGATGCGGATTCTAGAGTCCCACAATAGTGGCTGCATCAGGTATTCTTTGACATGGAAAAGACTGGAAGTCCGAGGTGCCGTGAACTGCGATGATTCAGCATAAGCGCCAGTTACAGTCTCGGGTAGCAGTTCAAGGAACCAGTTTCAGCAGGAGCGAACGCATTCCAGCAGTCGGGGGGTGATAAGAATGATACTGTAATTCGATGACCAATGAGCACCACCTTCTGGATTGCCTGCATGGGATGCCGAGCGTATAACACTGCAATGAAAAGCGAATAGAAAACATATAGTCGATATGTGTGGCATTTATATACGCCTTTGTTGTAACGTATATCGGCGCGCTTAACCCGGCGGGAGGATCGACAATCTCGGTACACCAAAACGAATATATCCTCTGATCCCTATGTCTGACGTCGAACATAAGACGTCGGCTAATGTAGCTTCAAAGTAGCGTAGGTTGTCGATTGCAATAATATCGCTGGTGGTCAACTGAAATATAGCTACCAAACATCAGATTGGAAATCCTTGAGCGATAAGATGCCCAAGGACCAGGAAGTTCCGACCCTCCAGTCGGTTGACGACCTTGCAAGCTGAGAAGAACTAACTGTGAACATATCTGCCAGTGCCTTTACTTGACATGACAGACGATCCCTTCCCGCTGGAAGCCTCCGGCGAGACGCAGAACACCCAGGTTCATTAGTAAGTGACTGGAAGATGTCCTGAAGACTTCAAAGAATTGCATGGTGTTGTTTTGGCGACCCAAGTGTGCATGTGTCCTTCGTCTAGGACACGTAGAATCTCTGTGACATGTGCAGAAACTGGTTCATTAGGCATAGCATGGTTCAAGGCGTCAGCGTCTCAACAGTCAGTATATTTGGACCATGCTTAGACCACAAGCTTAGGCACAGCAGCGCTACTACTAAGTGTAAAAACGCGTCCACGCTCCGACATGAATGGGAGTTGTTGGACAGAAGACAGTCGGTCGAATGCCGGATACATGGTATCGCGTCAGTTTCCGACGCCCATAATCAATTCGTCGGATGAATAGCAATTTGGTGTCGACTCGGAAACACCGGACGACAAATTCGACGGCCCGCTAGGTAGGTTCTTATCGTAGCAACGACACTCGTTCCTGGAATGGTCAGCGCGGCTAGGAACATACTCTTACCGAGCTGTTCACAGCTGCCAGGTGTTCCATTGCCCCCGGATATCCACGCAGCTACTTCCATATCGCACGTACCGGATTTGCTCCGATGTCAACCTCTCTGAAGCCAAAAACGATGGCTGGCGGCGACGGGGCCTGACGATCGTAAGACAACGTGTACATGTTCTAACTGTCATGAAATGACACTCTAACACCGCCATTTACACCTCGTGTAGAAGAACCACTAACAGTGAGCGCAGAGTGGCCGCAAAATAGGAGCAAGTCCGAGATCTACCATCGAGATTTTCTGCACAGAAGAGGCACACCGTCTACAAAATTGAAAGACCGGATCATGTATTACGGAACTCGCCAGCCCCAGCTACGAATGAGACTCGGATTGGCTGACCTCTCGCGGGAAAACGAACCCCCGGTGCCCTTTCGCGTGGGAACAACTATCGCACGTCGACACTGCAGCTCACGACGGTACTGCATGGTGTATGCATGTCGTAAGGCGCGTCAAGCCCCTGAGCTCGGAGCAGCATCTTTGCGATGGGTGAATTACACTAGTGATTGCGTTGCCAGCCCACTGGCACCCTTTCTGTACGTCTGCAGACGCACCCTGCTGCGTGCCTGCCTTGGAGTCTCCGCACTAGCACCCGTCCAGGTCCTCCTCCTCGTCAAACGCCAATATAATGTTGCAGCAAAACTGGCTGCGCCACAGTGGCGGAGGAATACGGTGGGTGCCGTTCAGGGGGAGTGGTGGTCTACCAGGGCCGGTGAAGTTCTAGTACCTCCGGAGTCAGGGTCGACTTTTGCAGTTTCCTTCAAAGTTGGCATAGGTGGGCTTGTCTGACGATGGTTAATTCTTCCCCCACGTCCGCTTCGTCGATCGTTCTCCCCCCCTTTTTTCTTACACAGGCCAGACCCTCTCACGGAAATGCAGACTCGGAACGGACCATGTGACTTTCCTCCCCACACGAATGCTTCCACGAAAAGTGCCTAATTACGAGCCGCAGGAAGGAGGCCACCTTAGGCCGGAAGTGTTACGACGAGGTCGTGGGTACGCAAGGAATAAGCCGTGTGCCTTACGCTCGCACTTACATTGAAAGGCTCACGCATGGTATAGTCATGAAAATATAATGGAAGCTGCCATCTTATAGCGATATGACAGCGATACTGACACCTCACAACACAGACAGCACCTTACAAAGCCTTATACCATTTTTTTTTCTCGATTCGGTGATGGATGTGCGTGATGTGAGTTCCACTCTCGACAGAATTCTGATTGTCGTTCTGCATAACCTCAGCCGCATTGGTGCCGACCAGAAACATCGCGGGTCGGGAATTGTCTTGCATTTGCATTAGGCACAATTCCAGAGCGACAGCCCTCTACTTGGCGATGCAATGCTTTTGGGACCCCGATTCAGCAACTCCCTGCGCGCCGATTCGCTACAGCCGCGTTTTCTTCATTTTTCTACCCCATGGCGCGTCGGCAGCGTGCACAACCCAGCGCAGGGACCTCCCTTGTCGACCCTCATGCAATACGATGTCAAGGTGATCGGTTTGCGGTTATCACTGCACACATCATCCCAGCTAGCAGGTAAGTGCGCTCCATGATGCCCACACGCGCACACAAACCTCGCTTGCCGTCGGCAAGCAGGTCTCGGAATTTGTACAAATTAAGAGGTGTTCCCCACATGCTCGAGGAGCGTTCGCAAGCACCACCGCGTATCTCGGTCCAGCCCGCCGCCCAAGGCATCGATAGGCATCATCGCCAGCGGTCGTTCTAAAGACACACCTGTTCCGTAGCTCCCTCGCGTTCCGGAACACCGCGGGAGGCGTCGTGCGGCATGCCGTAACATCCGCCTGCCCGTGTGCGTCGGCATCCTGATTCAAAGGCGCAGCATCGGACTCGGAGTGTGGTTCAAATATATCATATAACACAGACTACATGACGGGACCGAAACCACAGATGACTCTCAGCCATTGGATCGCGCGCGTTGTCGGAATAGTGTATAGGGTTGTGAGGAACGCGAGTACAGCACAAGATGGCTCGGAGTGGAAGCATGCCGCGAACGGAAGCGAGCGTATGCTCAGCCAGGCTGTCGCGGTGCAGTGGCGTTCCGACAATCCGTTCAACGACGCTTGTTTTTCCTCGCACCATGGGGCACGCGCTGCGTGCTTGTATGTTGATCGTGGTCTACGTTTCGAATAAGAGTGATCCGGACGGCTTGGCATCGTCCAGCATGGGAGGAAACCGCTCCTGTGTCGCGAACGCCACAGTATCGGAGTCAACTTTACGGTCTACGGTGCCCATAGTCCGTTCTGGGTCCGCATCAACAAAAGTCTATGCGGAGCTGAGCATATCAGTCAGCTAAATACAGCACTGCACACACCTCTGGACGGTTGAACGATATGACGTCTGCTGACTGCGCGCCGGAAAGAAAATTGAGTCAACAGGTGTGGACGTGCAACTACGCGAGATGGCGGACGCACTCGTTTGGTCAGGTGGACGTCGTTCCCGCAACGGGTGCTGCCGACGTTGCTATTGCCGTTGTCGTTGCTCAAGCCGTACTCCCAGCCCCCGCGGGAGTTGAGGCTCGAAAAAAGAGAGTTGATGTAGAGTTTTGGGAGAGGCCAGTTGAAGATGATGTGACTAGCGCTCGTCAATACAACGCCTGTGTCATGAGGGATACAGCGCACTCACTCTCCTCTAGGCTGTTGCCGTAGACCGATAGATGTTCAACTTCCTGACGACGGATAGCGCAAGAAAAACGGATCCACGCACATCAGCCAAGTACAGTATGAGATCAATGATCGCCCAAAGGGACGTGACCATTCCCGTCTGGACGGTGACTGCAGAAGCTTGGACGTCAGCCGATGCACTCGGGGCAGATCCGGAGCATGACTTACGTCGGATGATCTTGTTGATTACATCGTCCGTTGAGCTGAACCCTGTCCGATGGCCCCGCTATCCACAATCACCCGCGTTGGTCATGAGGGGGAGCCATAGTGGTATCTCACCAAATGTGTGACGAGGATGAGCGTAATTGAGGTATCGACGACCGCTGCGGACACCAGCCAGATGATGACGACAGATTGAATGCGCTTGGTTTGCACGAACTCGGGAACAAAGCCGCTTGAGATAGCCGTCGCCAGTCCGGCAACTGCGATAAGGGATACAATGAGGGCGTGAACGGTCAACGTAACGCCACACGCACGACACGCGATGACAGCCAGCGTCACAACAAAAGCGACCGCCCAGTTGCTACCGGTGAGAACTTTCACACGCCAGCTGAAGAATAACTGAACCCCCATTCCAATGATGGCCTAAGGTGTTTGTGGTCAGAATATCAATATCTCGAGTGCATCGGGCGGCTAGATCTCGTACAGTCATTGCGGGACCTGCAGCAGTGTCTGTAGTTGAGCCACGTAGAAGCTTATAGCTACTGTCTGCTCACCAGTTCGGAATACTGTCCTCTGCGGTCAAATCGAGCAAAAGTGGCAATCAAGAATGCGTACAACTCACCCCAAGTCGCGATGCCCTGAGCAGCCGTATCGCCTACACATAGATTAACCCAGAGACCCCCTCTCTCGAACGTTGAAAGGCCTACCAAAGTAATTCACAAGGCGATCGTAGGCGTAGTACATGTCGAAAGCCGAGTTGATCGAGTCCGCGACGAATAGGCCGCAGATCTGTTCGCGAGGGCCAAAAGTATTCAGCAGGAAGAAAGACACTACACGGCGCGATGACGTACGTATGTCTTCAACCACAGTGAATCGCTGTGCACCCGCGGCTATGTTATTTTGCATTTAAATATCCAGTGGCGGCTTGGCGCACCGTTTATACGTCGTGAAGTACAAGTAGGCTTGCGAGATAGATACGCCATAGAGGATCAAATTGAGGAAGGTGCCGATGAGCACTGGTCCTTGGCTGGAAAAGGATGTCAGCATTAGGACTCGATGCAGATAGTGGCACCGAACTGACATCAGTCTTGCGAGATTGGGCGGGGCGGGTACAGAGTCGATCATCGGCAGACGACGACGAGAAGGGGACTCCTGCGCCTAGGGATAAGATGCAATGGTGACTTGGGTCAGAAGGATGGCTGCACATGTAACGATACAAGTAGGGTAGGGGCATGCCCACGGGGCCGCTTGGACGGCTATCGTGCGTGCAGCAAGAAGAAGCAGGCGTCTCCAGATTTTGATTTTGACGGATTGATTTTGCGTTGGGAAAGTCTGGGCGCAGTTCATAACGTTACCAAGAGACGTGTCCGATAATTGCGGCGGGCGCGTCTTCAAGTGTAATGTCAGCTCTCAGCACGGACAGCGAGCTACTTCGCCTATGAGAGCAGGCAATCTTTATGTGTTTGAGTTGCACGGGACAGAGGCCACGACTCGCGACCGGGAATTCATGACCAGCGAGACACGGATCACTATTCCGAGGACCCATAATGGTGGGAGTAGTGACGGAACCACCCCGGGACGGGCTGTCACAAATCCCCAATAGATTATATTGCGAAGGCCGTCAACTGTGACTCGCTTACTTGCCCAGTCCCCGCCAGTCTCACCTTGATTGCTCGTTGTTCCTGCATTCGTCTATTCTGACATTTCATCATGTGCCGATAGATTGGCCTCATGCGCACACGACTCCATGGATGCCTGTAATGTCGGGATGCCAGCGCCCAGTGGCGCACGATGTGACGTGATCCCATCAATCATTAGCTTTGTTCGAATAAGTAGGGCTAAAAATCGCCCCGTTTTGCTAATGACGATATGCAACCGTAACTAACTTACCGTACCAACGGCACATCGCTTGCCCTGTCAGGTGATATCGTTGTGGACGGCAGTGACGTGGCCCAGAGGATACATACACGTTTGAGCGGCCTCACTGCGCTACGTGCAGTAGGTCCTAGGTGTGACCTATGGACCGTTTGGACTCACGGTCGACACGACCGGACTACACTTAAAATTCTCTCGCGCGTACTCTTCAGCCTTCTACGAAGAGGTTAGTATTCCTTTACCATAGCCATACAGTGTATTAGCAGTCAATGTTCCTTGACGCACTCCTGATAAAACTTCATGGTATTAATCCATAAATTGTGGGGAAATCAGTAATGGTTCAGAGACATGTGGTGCATGTCTGTATGAAATTTCAAAGGAGCATTGCAAAGCTACATAATAGACCAAATATTGATTGCAACCAGACCTTTGTGGCTTCTGTAACACAACTTTAGGCCTTGTAACTAGCTTAAATTATGAGGGTTATGATGCATGGCCAATCCCTGCACTGATAGATTTTGAGGAAAATTATTGAAGTATTTCCCACCCCCTGGCTTCGAAAATCATGTGGTCGTAAGGAATTTCAATGTGTCCGAATCCACTGCCAAAATGGCCTGTCTGTGTTATTTAGTTACTAAAACAGTACCAAAACTTGGATGTGCCAGGTTTAACGTGCATTTCTTGGATTACAGAACACAAATAAAAGTCACTTTATGGAAACACGGTTGTGTGCGGAACACTCAAAGGGGACAAGATTGAGTGAAGGCAACTAAACTGGACAACTGACTGTATCTCAATGATAGGAAACAATGGACATAGAGGATACAGAGGGAGAAGTAGGAGAGACGAAGGTGGGAAATTGATCCTGAGTTCTGGGGTTGTTTAGTGGCCTTAAGTACTGCTCGACGAGATATGGAGTGCATGAGGTGGGTGGTGGGAGATATGGTAATGTGATGAGGTTGGGAAACATGTGATACTCTGATGTAGATAGCTCTGACATATGTAGGGGGTGGATTGTTGGATTATCAACAGTAATCGTTCAGCTCCACTCTACTAACACTACTATATGTCCTTATTACATCTTATCTAACCCACTTACACCACTATAACCACATTCTCATAACACAATCAACAACCCACATTTGAAACTCCACTTAAACTCTAACCCATGTACACTACATAAGTAGAATCCCCACATTCCACTACAATCAGACATATATACTATGTCTAACCACGTTACTCTACTCTGGAGCCTTGGCTCCACCACTTACCACCATGTTCTTGCTGCAATCAACACCACCATCTTCCTTCTTTCTCTCATTGGCTCACTCCTGTGCAGACATGGATTGGATGGATGACAGGTGCAGGAGATAGTGGGTAAGCTGCAGGGTTACACTCCCCCCTAGTGTGAAAAAGTGACAGGGGGAGCAGAGAAAAAATGAAAAGTGGGAAGTAAATTATGTGGAGGGCATGAGGTGGTGGGAGGTCCAGGCACATAGGACTGCAGTGTTGGCAAGGGCACAGCCAGGAAGCCAATGGAGGTTTTCATCACCCCAACCTTTCCAGCAGACAAGATATTGGTGGCCACAGCCACAACAGCATCCATCAACAATAGTGTCAATCTTGTGCTTTACTGCAGCATTGGGCCCAGGGCATGGGAGTGTGTTAGCAGCATTGGAGGTGGAAGTGGCTTGTACAAAGAGATGCAATTGGCTAGAATGAAAGGTAGGGAATATATTAGTGTGAGGAGGGATATCAAGGGTGTAGGAACTTGTCTTGGGGTGTGCGATTGTTGACGCGCGATGTTCAGCACGGCAGTCACCTGAGGCCAGGGCACTCCATTCAAGGAGCATAGAGGGAGTTGGTGCGAGTGCATGGGTACAGACTGGGCAATAGCCTGAGTAGAAGCAGCAGAACCAGCATGGATGTGAAATAGAAGTAGTAAAGAGTGAGTAAGTAGTCCATGACTGGGAGAAGGTAAGTACTCGACTGAAGATCAGTGTCCCTAATCTGATGCTTTATATATGTAAAGTAGCGGCGCACAGACCATGCTTAAGTAAAGTTAAAGTGTGGGGCACGGGTGTCAGAGCGAAGAGCATACTGTGTCAACAGCAATGAGGATAGTGTAGGGGCCATCATAATGGGGCATGAACTTAGTGATGTGGGAGGGGTCCTGCACCTGGTACTTGCAGTGGTGGTGGTGGTGGTGGTGGTGGGTGGACAGGAGGATGTGGTTGCCAACCTCAAAGTGAGGTTCTGGACCACATGAACCATTTGTGAATTCAGCTTGTGCAAGTTCAGTGGCAAGCAGGTTGTTGTGTGCATGAGCAAGGTTGAGCTCAAGCTGTTGTAAGAAAGTGGTGGGTGGGGAAGGCAGCATGTGGGCAGTGGTGGGGAGGAGGGCAGGGATCAGCTGGGGTTCCTGGCCAGGGTGGAGACAGAAAGGGGTATATTTTGAAGGAGGTTACTTGGAAAGAGCACACTGACTGTAGAAAGAAGAGAATATCCTCAGTCTCTTCATAGAAGACTGAGGGAAAAGAAAAGATGCGAGAGAAAATTTCTGTAACTAATGGGTCCATCTGTATTGTCCCTGAGTCCCATGAGAGGTCCATGTGGTGCAGCCATGCAGTTGTGCATTTGTGCATTCACATTCATGCACAGTCACATGTGTTTGCTGTCAAATGTTGCTGTAAACTCCAACATGCCCACTCAGCTAGTGTGCCAGTGGATGCCCATGCCAGAGCAGAACTGCTCATGCCTCTGCTGTGCCAACCCCTTTGTCAGCACATCTGTGACCTGCTCACCCATTGGAATATACTCCAATTCCAGTTCCCCACCAGCATACTTCTCATGTAAGAAATGATACCGCACATCAATGTGTTTGGTACATGTGTGAAAGGCTGGATTCTTTGCAATAGTGATGGCAGACTGATTGTCAATTCAGAGTGTTGTAGGAGAGTTGTGGAGTTCACCAAGCTCAGAAAGGAGGGTGTGAAGCCAGACAGCTTCTTTTGCAGCATGCATGCCTGTGACATATTTGGCTTCTGTGCTACAGAGTGCCATTGAGGCTTGCTTTTTGGAGCTCCAGCTAATCACGTCACTGGAGAGAATGAAGATGTATCTGGAGATGGATCGCCTGTCATTTATGTTGGCTGCCCAATCAGTGTCTATGAATCCTGTTAACTCACCAGGGGAGTTACTGTCAAAGAGGAGCATATGATGTGCTGTGACACATAGATACTGGAAGGCACAATTTAAAGTGTGGAAATGCATGTTGCCTGGTGTTGCAGTATGTTGGCTGAGTATGCTGATGGTGTATGCTAAGTCAGGTCATGTCCCTAACATCACATACATGAGTGTGCCCACTGTGCTCTGGTACCCATGAACATCTGCTGTTGCCTCTGGGGCATTGAGTTTCGTGAGTTGCTCATTTTGGAGTGATGGAGTGACCATGGGACACATGTCATGGTGACCATATCTGTGAAGAACATTGTCGATGTATTTCTCCTGGGAGAGGATGATGCTAAGAGCGGCCTATTGGACGGTCTTAGGGAAGGTCGAAAATGTTACTCCTGGTAACCAAGGTTTGGATATTGGCTTGGTGAATGTAATAGAGGTTCCGGATGACGATAAAGAGTGGGATTAACAATATAGTTATGAGGATGATTCCACCGATAACGATACGAAGATCCAGTTTGATTTAGTGTAAGAGGTCTTTAGCAACTTTAGAGTTCTTAGACTTAGTTCAGGGAAATGATGCAAGTGATTAACGAGCTTAAGTCAAGCGCAGTAGAAGGAGAATCCCTAGATTTGCGAAGTTGACAAGACTGGGGTTTAAGACCACCAGTTTGTCAACTATTTATACAAAACTAATGATCTAACTATAGTACAGTTTGCGCAGCAAGGTGCAGTAAGTAAACGATAATGCGCAGTAATGTGCAGTAGTAAGTACGTGTCCAAGTGATGATAGTGGCTCAGCCACAAATGCGAAATGAACAAGAGATATACAAAGGTAAATAAGAGCGAGAGATGGGAGTCCTTGCTAATTGTATAGTAATAGTCCTTAGCAAGTAAATGTTATAATAAATAAGAAAAAGAGAAAAGTAGATAAGTCTAATATAGTACTTGGAGCTATGCTCACACTTAAGTATGTAAATACTTAAGTACTATAAAAGAGAAAGAAAATGATGAGTCCTTACTAAGTAAAGTGGAGCTAAGCTCACACTTGTAGTAATAATACTACACTTTACTTGTAAGTAAAAAAAGAAAAAAGAAAGAAAGAAAAAACACGTTATGAGGTGCCAAAGCAAGTGCCTTGTAACAGATGATGGTTTTGCATTGGCAATCCTGTGTGACCTGCATGCCAAGAATCCAGCCAATTTCACCTAGGTCAGTCATGTCGAAGGAATGTTTAAGTGCTGCCTTTGCATTTTCTATTTTGTCAATACTGTGTGAAGTGAGTACAATATTGTCAACATAAATCATGACAATGCATATGAGCTTGCCAGATGTGTCATGTTTTAGAAAAATGGAGTGGTTGGCATTGGAGCATGTATAACCTAGCACTTCAAATTCCTTCTTGATGCACTCATACCAGACTCATCCACCTTAATGTGTGCTGTAAATGGATTTTCCAAGGTGCCAGGCCTTACCTGCTGGGGGTTTGAATCTGGTGGGTGGCTTGAGATAGATTTCCTCTTCAAGCATGCTGTTGAGGTAGGCTGCCTTTACATCCATCTGGTGAACTTTGAAGTCATGTTTGGTGGCAATGGCAAGGATTGTGCGAAGTGATGAGAACTTCATGACAGGTGCAAATGTTTCATTGAAATCTACGCCTTTGATTTGGGTGAAGCCTTTTGTGACTAGGTGCACTTTGTACTTCTGGATTTCACTGGTCAGTCCCCTTTTGATGTGAAATACCCACTTGCTGCCAACAATTTTGTGATCATGCAGTCAGTCAACTTCTGTGTAGACTTCCATATGTTGGAAGGTCTGCAGTTCCTCTTCACATGCTGTGAGCCATTCTGCTGCATCAGGGTGTGACATTGCTTCTTCATCAGTGAGCAGATCACTTTCAGATGCAATTGTTGTGGCTTGTGTGTGTTCACTACTGTCGAGTGGTGGTGCATCTTCTGCAGGTGGCTGCATGTCAGTGGTCACATTTGCACCCTTTTGCTTTTGAGTGTACAATGTGACATTGTAGTGTTTGTCATTGTTGCAGATAGGTGTGCATTTGCTGTGTGAGGGTCAACTTGACGTTGCAGGCATAGGCATAGGAGTCATGGGTGCCATAGATTATGTGTTGGGCATGGAAGTGGTCACTATTGTAGGGGTTGCATTTGGGGGAGCTTTGGCAGAAATTGGTGAGTCACTGGTATGAGTATCACACTCATGGGACTCTGGGTCATTGTCAGGACGTACTTATTTTTCCTTTCATTTTACGATTTCTTTCATCCTTATCGCTCAAGATCTACATAAGATATCTTATCTCATCTTATCAGATCATTAGTAGATCTTATCGCAATTATCTATGACACATATCCATTTAGTCATCAGGCCACTTACTGTACAATTATGACTACAATTCCCACAGACGCTTACTGATGCAGTGCAATGCTGTGCATCGCTTACTGATACTTCTCACAGATGCTGCGCATCTCATTTACATACGCCTGCCCTACAGTGACAGCAGATGGTCTGTGCACCGATCCCTGTAGTATATAAAGACTCTCATGTAGTAGATAGCTCTTCAGCTTTATACATCTGAGATATCCGCTACACAGCATGACTATTCTTGAGTGTATTGTCTCATACTTCGCCAATCCCCTCCTCTTTTCAGTTGTGACCTCGCTGTCTTAGTGTGCGCCTCACAATTGTATAAAGCTCTCATCAGTGACCTCACCTCCTCCCTCACTCCTACTGCTAAGAGTGGCCTATTGGACGGTCTTAGGGAAGGTCTATAATGTTACTCCTGGTAACCAAAGTTTGGACCTGAGTTTGATACACGTAATAGAGGTTCCTGATGACGATGAAGATCGGGATTAACGATATGGTTATGAGGATGATTCCACCAATAATGATACGAGGATCCAGAGTGACGAGTGTAAGATGTCTTAGTGACGTTTAGTGACTTAGAGTTCTTAGACTTAGTTCTTAGACTTAGTTCTGAGAGAGTGAAGCGAGATTGTAACGAGTTTAGGTCAAGTGCAGTATAAGGAGAATCCCTAGATTGCGAAGTTGACAAGACTGGGGTTTAAGACCACCAGTTTGTCAACTACTTATACAAGACTAGTGATCTAACTATAGTAAAGTTACGCAGTAATGCGCAGTAAGTAAACAAAAGTGCGCAGTAAAGCGCAGTAAGTAC